>SRPS01000121.1:0-83651 GCA_018360175.1 Claviceps arundinis
GGGGGAGGTTTTTTTTTTTTTTGAAAAAGGAAAGACGTGAACGAACATGGCAGATGCAACGGAGAGACAATACGGAAATGGTATGGAGCCATGCATGCAGAAGGAACGTGAAAACGAGATGGAACCGCGCGCGAGCGTACATACGGCGTGACTCATATCGGCGAAGATCGCGATCTGGGTAGGGGGAAGAGATGGTGGAGAAGAATATTGTGTGACCATGAGTCAGTCTCGTACGCAGGCGCAGTTCTATCTTGTTTCCACGTTCCTTCTGCATTCTTTCTACGGGGTATGCCGTTTCTGTGTTATCTCTCTGCTGCATCTGCCTTGCTGATTCGTATCTTCTCCGTTCACGACACGACGAAACCAATTTTGTGAAGAGGTTGAAAGTCGGAGGATTGTGGGTAAACTAACAGGCTACAGCATATGGCAACGGAAGAGAAACCTCAAAGGGAGGCAGAACCGCGCGGGCTACGGTTCGGAGAGGCGAGATATGTGTTTTAGATTGGGAGAATGCTCCGTGAATAGAAAAGATATAAACAAATCACACAGAAAGAAAGGAGAAGCAATGAGGGACAACGTGAAAGCTACACATGATTGCATGGAAACGACACAGAAGCATCGTGGAAACAAGAAGGGACTGCGCCAGCCGCCAGCGTACGAAGCTGACTCATGCTGATGCTGGCAGAGTCTAGAGATGGCGATTAGAGAGGGGAAGATACCATGCGTCGGACGTCGGACGATTTTCTGTAAACGGGTAAGATAAGAATTAACAACCCAGAACAGCATAGAAACAACCCAGAAGGACCATGGAAACAAGACAGAACCTTACGCCAGCGCCCGAAGCTCCATCGAGGAAGTACCTACCCATCAACCCTCACCCTCACCCTCAAATCGCTCACCACAGGCCTATGATCTGACACCCGAACCAAATCATCAAAGCTATTCCCCAACACCCCAAACGTCTCAACCTCGACCCCCATCCCCTCCCGCACAAACAAGAAATCAATCCTCAGCGGCACCTCTCCCACCTCCCCAAAACTCGTATACGTCACATAATTCCCATACCGCCTTCCTTCTGGCACCATCTCCGACAGATCCACCATGCCGGTCCCTGGCGCCGTCATAGTCCGGTAGGCCTCCTCCCCCGGCTGGCTATTAAAATCTCCCGCGACCAGAACTGCCGAGGGGGGTAGCGGCTTCAGCCTGGCACCGGCACCCATCTTCTCTTTATCATCCTCTTTATCCTCTTCTTTCTCATCCTCGTCCTCGTCACCCTCAGCTTTGCTCCATTCCCCCGCAAACCGAACCAGCAGTCTCGCACTCCTCATACGCGCCTCCGTACCCCTATGATCAAAATGCGTACTCATAACCACAACCCGCACCCCCGTCTCGCGATGCTCAAACAGCCCCATCGTCACGATCCGATTCAGCGCCGCGTCCCAGCCCTTGGAAGGCCGATCAGGTGTCTCGCTTAGCCATCTCGTTTCGCTGCGCCGGCATGTCCACGTATCAACGCGGTAGAAGATGGGCGAGTACTCCTCGTCTGTTTCGTGAGGACCGCGGCCGCGGCCGATGTAGGACCAGTGGAGACCGAGGTGGGCTTGGATATCGAGCAATTGTGCGTGGAGGACTTCCTGGAGGCATAGGAAGGGGCTGTTGTGGCCGGCGGAGAGGAAATGCAGCTGGGTGCAGAGTTTGGGGCATCGGATGGGCCAGGGGTGTTCGCCGGGGGAGCGCGCGGTGTGGTTGGCGGCGAAGCGGATGTTTTGGGTGATGAGGCGGAGGGGGAGGGTGGGCATTGTGGGTGGTGGCGATTGCTGGTGCTGCTGTTGCAGTGGCTGCTGCTCTGCCAGCGGCTGCTGATGCTGATGCTGATGCTGTTGTTGCTGTTGTTGTTGTTGCCCGCGATCGATAGAGTATGCAGAGTTGGTGGAAGACTCATCCACACATGTGGTGGTGGTGGTGGTGGTCGTCGTCATTCTCATCTTCGTCATCGTCAAGCTCGTTGTCGGGGTCAATGTCGTTGACGTCGTCGTCGTCAGCGTGTCGTCGAGCAACAACGCGGGGTTTGATACGGCTCTCACCAACAATGGCGGCCGCGTCTCTTCCCGTCTGTACCCCGCAATAAGCCGGCTGCTCATCCGCGATACGGAGGGGAGCAGCACGCAGAAGAAGAGACAGCACAGAACGCCGAGCTGAAAGTGGCTCGACGATCGGGTCTCGCGCCTCCGAGCAGCCAGGCCATGTCTGTTGGTGTCAATTCTCATGGCCTTGGCCGCCGCAACAAAAGGCGCATTGTGGTGAAAAGCGTGCAGGGTACATAGGTACCTACGTTGGGCGTCGTGGGGGCCACATGAAAATCACATGCAAAAGGGGCCAATACCATGGGAAGGGGGAATCGATCAGGGTCGGCATCGAAGAGGAGAATTCTCAACGACATGCAAGGTGGGTAGCCGATGGGCTTTTGATTGTCTTTTCTTCGTATTTATTTCGATGCATGGAGGACTTGGAGGAGGGTGAATGACGTGCGTGGATGAAGCAAAGACGTCTAACTAAGGTTTTTGGGGCGAGTTTCCAGTGGTGACACTATATTACCATCGGCTTGCTTTTCCCGCCCGATCTATCCCGAACGCTCCACAAGGGTTCACATCTTCTCTGTTCAGAGTTTACCTAGGTAGGTGTCCGTTTGATCGACCGCAACCGGGCCGTGGTCATGAGGGGTGTTTACTAACTCAACAGTGCCAACCGATCAAGCCTTCAGGTTCGAACTTGTGGTTCTTTGCAGTGGGCGGGGCCAATGCCACATTAACGGCGCGGACTGCCGACCTGCGTAAAGTCAATGGATGGAATCTACTCTGTTGGCCGAGCCAGATGGGTACACACATATTGTTGGCGAAGCGAAGCGGAGCCAATTCTACATCCCGAAGGCTCTCAAATCTGGATGTACTTAGTCATGAAATGATTGGCTCTCGATGGCTCTCGAGAAGTAGCCGTTGAGCGAGTTTAGGGTTAGCTTAGGGTTCACAGGAAAAAGGTATGGATAGTCATGAAAAAGGTCTAGAATATGTACAATGCAGCTTCGCCCCTTCGCCTACGGCGTCACCATATTAATTTGTGAGGTCGTATTGATATGCAGACGCGGGAGATGAGACCGAGCGTGGAAAAAGAGAACTACCCCTGGGTCTGAGCTGGCCGAGCTTAAATCCCACGGAAGGCATACGCGGGAGTCAAGAGTCAGGACCCCTACAGGCATACCTGTTTCCTCGCCTCCGTCTATGTATCAAGGGTATCCATATGTATGGGTCAGGCATTCGTACGAGAGACTCGACCGAGAGATCCGGACGATAAGTGCGGCTCCAACCCCCTGAGTGGAAACAGCACGGTCTTGATGTATGTACATACTGTATCGCTTCATGTCACCGACTCATCGCGTTACACTCGCCTGCGGGGAATACACCATTGGCCCGCATCACGCATTCGCTGAAAACCCCGGGGGATTACACGTTGATATGGATAATGGAACAGCCCCTTCCCTTGGGCGCCTTTCTGTCATTGGCTTATGGACCAGTGATTTGAGTCACACGGGGTATGTGGCACACGCTTCTGCAGGAAAACAACACAATTATTCTTCACGAACTGGAGGGGAAGTTTTTCTTTTGATGGAGAAACAAGGAAGGAAGAAAAGAAGAAAGCGGAAGCAGGGATTACGTTGCGATTGGGATAAGTCTCGTGTTGGGCTCTCGCTGCTCGCACGAGAAGTGGGGGACGGCAAAGAGACCGACGGCTTCGGGTTCTATCACGTTCGAGACCTTCGTTGGAGGCGAAAATGTTGTTGGGTTTAAGTATTTTCTGCATTTTTTGCATCGCATTCTAGATTTCGGGATCTTGCGCGACGTCGGTGCATATTTAGGTATATGTATATATGTATGTACATATACTTTCTGTACATTGTACTTTTATTGCATTTCTGTTTCCTGCATGTCTGCACATCCGCGCCTCCACCACTCCCGCCCCCTGCCCACACCAAAGAAAGGGCACTGGTCAGATGCTCTCAGCCACAAGTTAGGTATGTACAACTTACAACTCAACGACAGTGTACATACATATCTCGCTCGCTTATCCCCGAGAGCCGATGAAGATTGCCTCCGCTCCTCTCCAGATCGGTTTTCTCCCCAGCTAATTCTGTACTAATGTGCATACAATTCTCGGCATCGCGGCAAGAAAGCGTCATCGAAGATGTCTCAGAGTCGCAAAAGTCTCAGATCAGTGCAAGTTGTGGGCGCGCGCGTGAGTACAAGTATGTACATATGACTGCAAAGGTGCGTATGACTGGTGTGTACGACGGGAGGCGGGAATAGCGTTCTTTGTAATCCAAAGATATCCTTAGCCTCCCTACACCGCTGCAATTTTCTACGCCTAACCACTCGGCTGTGTTATTCTTCCCCCATAGTGCTGCGGATATGCACCTCTCACGGACGAAAGGAAAAAAAAAATGAAAAAAAGAACCAGCATAAGTAGGTTGTACATATGTACAACTACCTAAGGACTGAGGATAGGGAAAATTCCTCGATCCAGCGGGCTCTCTCCCGATGTTGCCCCCAGATCCATGCAAGCGAGCATGAGTTCCCGCAACGAAGCGAAGGCAACTCCCAAAGTGACATGGATGATGGGCCATGATCTTAGACGCAGCGTGATCAGGCTCCGTTGACCCTTGACTCTTGAGTCTTGAGGGTTACGACGGTTACGACGGGTGGAGTCGAGACAGTGGCTTGAATTCTTTCTTATCTTTTCGGAGAGCTGTGTGGGATGGTTGAGTGCGATGAGGAGGTGGGGCGGTAAAAGACTTAGGCAAAGCGAAAGGGGCTTGGAAGTTGGTACTGTACATAGATATTGGCATGAATGAATAGATGAAGATATGTACTGTAGTAACAGTTGATACGAAATGATCTGGTCTGGTTTGGTCATTCCTGCAGTGTATGGATCTTGGCAGTCAGATGGCCGGCGTCATTGCAGCGACGATGTACAGCTCGAGGTGTTCGTGGCGTTCTCGTGAGACTTCACACTCTGGAAACTCTGTACTACATAGCACGATGCACACACATCTGTACCTAATGTAGATATATGCGGCGATACACCATCGCAGACATGAAGGCGTGATTGCGCGCCGGCTTCTTATCAGATGCCGGAGCATCCTAATGTATGCATAGGCGGCATGTAGGATGCCCCGCCTACGAGTACGGAGTATATACAATGCCAAGATATTTACGGCGCGACCTCTATACTTAGGTACCTAGGCTCTAGCAAGCCATTCGGGATTCGGGAACCTGCGTGTGTCGTGCAGCTGCACAACCGCGGGGCAAGCTTCATGAATCTACAGCCGCCAGCTTTCTGTGCGGTTTTTTTGGGCGGTTTTTGGAAATTGCGCGGTTTTCCGTTTCTTGCTCATTGTTCCGTCGATTGCATTTTCGTTTGCCGCCCGCAAAGCCCTCTTGAACAAGAAATGGCGCCAAGTCACCCACCGTTTTTTTGGGGGGTTTTTTTTTTCAGAATAAAAGCAATGCGACGGCAAATCATCCGCCTTCATGCTCTTCCATAGCCAGAGTCACAACCCAGACCTTGCTCTTCTTTAGCGGCAAGCCTAGGACCCTGGCTTGTCCCATAGGCGGCTTCACGTGGGCGCTTCTCTGGTTTGTTTGTCTCGCGCCTGACTAGTCGGGTCGGAGGGCAGCCATCACAGGGCCGGTTGTCAAGCGCCTCGACAAGTACCTACACACACACACACACGCACGCACACACACGTATATATAGGGATACTATCTACAACACGTCTTGACATCCCCTCATCTCTCGTTATTCACCAACAAGCCATTCATTAGGCCGTTTTTCTGGCTGCTGGCTACTGGCTGCTTCTTCCTCAACGCTCGTCTATACTTTGCCTCACATGAGCTTCCTGGAGCGTATTTACACCGCTCGTCTGGTGTAAGCAGAGAAACATCATCATCGCCGGCTTGGCCGGTTATCAACTCCCACAGGGTGTTCAAGCATCCGTCTCCAACCATCGACAAGCAACCGAAAAAGGCCGTAATTGATCGCTTCAGACGCACATCCTCCACAAATCATCATGCCTTCCGACGCCACCTCCTCCGACACCTGGTCTCGCCGGGACTCCTACCCGCCCACCCAGATCCGCCTCTCGAGGTGCAACGAGAACGAGCCCCGTCCTCTCTTGCAGGAAATGGACGAAAACCCGCTCACCTACTTCCTCACGCCCTCAGGCCTGGACATCAACATCAAGGACTTTGACGCCGAAGACTTGCTCTTTGATGCAGGAATCGAGGACAGCAACCATCCCCACGAGTGCGTCCGCTCCGTCAGCCCATCCACCCTCGATGGTCTCAGCAAAATGCGCACAAAAGCCGTCTCGCCAGACTTTGACGCAGAGGCCATCACCACCGACGAAGAAGACGAGGACGATTACATTCGCTTCCCCGCGCCGTCCCCATCGCGGAGCCGGTCCAAGGGGCCAGAATACGCCCGGTCTTCATGCAAGATCTCGCCCGTTGGCCGGAGCAGGGCCACAAGCGACGCATTTCTCTCTCCCGGGACGGTCTCTCCTTCTTCACCAACCCTACGAGCCACGCCTCGAGGCAGAGCTCGTCAGTCTCTCGCTCAGCGCTACTCCGCGGCGAACAAGGCGCCTCCCCGACCGCTCCGGCTGTGGCGGGAACCCAGTCTTGATGTGTGGCCTATTTCGGAAGAGACTGAGGAGGATGTATTGAGCATGGGGGAGGAGTCCGAGATCCTGAGGCCGGCTATTGCACAGGCTGCGAGGGGTTCGTTGGGGAGGGGGCTGACTATGAAGCCCAAGAAGAGGGTTCGCTTTTTGCTTACGCCGAGCGAGTAATGAACGTTATGATGCGTTTGCTTTTTTTCAGTTGCTGTTTTCCTTTTCTTCTTGTATTCGCGGGTTCGTGCCGCATGTTTTGCATGCATTGGCGTTGGTGGTTGTGTTCCGAAAAAGGTCGTTCTTTTCGCATCGTGGTTTTGCTGCGGCGGTTCTGCTCTGCTCTCTCTAGCGTGTTAGCCTTCTTTGCTTTGTTACGGCCCAGCTCTTTCTAGCGTGTTAGCTATTTGTTTGCTTTTCTCACTTTAATATCCCCCCTCTCTTACTACAAACGCAATTGCATCGAGACATGATTGTTTTTTTTTGGTTTTTTTCGCGATTCAAGTCAATACTTCTTCCCCGATGGCTGCTTTTGGAAAGTCCACAGTATCGCGTCTTCATGGTTTGCTGGCGTGGGCCGTGGCGCTTGGTTGGCTTCTGTAATTGGACTCTCTGTGGACTGTGCCTACCTTGGATGCCACTTACGGCAGAGTAGCTATAATTACAATTATTCACTATCTTCTGTATCATGTGTGTATGTGATTACCTATTTCAAGCTTGTGCTATATGTTTGTGGTGCGTTCCATATCAATCTGATCCCCGTTGGCTCATCGACCGCCGCATCTACATCAACAGCATCATCTTCGCCAGATAACTCTCATTGTGGAATGGAGATGTAAAGCCTCAATGAAGTCATCACGCCCATAGCTTGGCAGCATTTGCCATCGCCGTGCCCTTTCAAGAATATGATCCCGTCTGGCGCATGACCGCTCTTATCACAACCCGGACCACACCACTACCGGCTGTAGCACCGCTGGTCTTGAACCCGTGTCCCATTGCGAGTTCTCGGCAGTGCCGCAGCTCATGTTGTACCGCACATCTGACTTGCCAGTGGCCACGAAGGGCTGATCATGATTGCGTGGCGTGTGGCGCAGCCGGTAGACGTGATGTCGGGTTGATGGGTTTCCGGCCGGCACAAGTTACTGCGTGCATACATACGTATACCTACACTCGTATCGTATAATAGAGTCACATCTTGATGGACGGCAATGGGTGGGCATGCAATGTAGCGGGCCTCGCGCTCGCGGGGTGCATGCAGAAGAAACAATGACGAATATGATGATGCCAACTTCCTTGTGGGAAACAGGCCTTGGATAGATTGATGCAGGGGAGGCCATGAGCTGAGCGAAGCAGTAGGAAGTCAGATTGCCTGCCACTGCCGATGATGCATCATCATCATTGCGCGGGCAAAAGTTGAGTGCAGAGCGGCGCTTACAAGTAAGTTGAAGTTACAAGTTACAGCACGCTAACAGTGGCCCCGTTGGTTACTGCGGCAGCGAGACCAGCACGTCCCCAAGCTCCAGCTCCAGCTTCAGCTCAAGCGCATTGCCGCTAATCTATCTAGCTTGCCATCTTCCACAAACTACAAGCAGTCTATCAACAAATCACGGAATACGCCTGTCTGGCCACTCAAACTACTACTCGCGTCGCACATCTGCTGCACTCCTCTCGTCGTGTCGCATGCTGTGTAGCCTCGAGCCATCCACCTCTTCGTACCCGCCTCGCCCGAGCCCTACATACCCGACCTGCCCAACCCGAGCGACATCGATACGCGCCCACGAGAATACAGATCTGACGCCCTCTAGATCGAGCAGAAAGTCTGTTGGTAATCCAGGCGTAGGGATTGCGTGCGATGCGATTGACCCGGCGTGAATAGACTCTCGCCGAATTTTGTCAAGCATGGTCGTCGAAAGTACGTCGCCCCCTTGTCATTGTCTCAGCTCCAGTTTGGGCATCATCGAGCGGCTGTAGAGACAGCCCAAGCTGTTTCCTTACAAGGCGATCTCCGAAGTTCTTAAATATGCTTCTTGATGTATACATTTTCTTTGTTGCGCTGACCGTTGTTGAACAGGATAGCACACGATGCCGCCATCAACATCACAGTCGTCGCCCGACAACGTGGCGCCACCACATTCCGGTCCTTCCAAACACTCCAAGCCCACAAAACCTGGCAAACCCGACAAACTCGAAAACAATGGCCCGGATCCTGATTCCTCGCCTGTTGGGGTGGGTAAAACTCGACCGAGGGCCAATTCGAGGAAGGAGCCGCCCACCTTATTAACCGACTTCTTTCGCGGGAAACAATCGCCAGCTCGATTAGCTGCAGAGCGGAAGCGCCTCCAAAGTGTCGAAATGGTCAAGGCCGAGATGCGCCAGGAGATGCGGCAAAGTGCGGTGAAGAAGCTGCAGCAGCCAGGAGGCGTCAAGGACAGGGTTCGAAAATGGCAGACGGCGCATACAATGGCCATGGTGGAAGGCGACCCAGACGATGCGGCCACCGAACCGACAGATATTGCGTTCAAGGAGGAAGATGCGGAGAGCGTGACTGAGTCCGATCGTGTGCGCATCAAGTTTCGGCAAAAGACAAAGAGGTCTCCCAAACCGAAGCCCCCTGAAGTGGTACATCGTGCTGCCCCCTCGGAGAAAGGAGTCGAGTACGAGCACGAGCGTGCTGCGCCGTCTGCATCGCCTCCTAAGAAGAGGGTGGTCAGCGATGAGCACTGGAGAAAGACACGAGTGCGCAAAAGTCCGTCAAGAAAAGTATCGTCTTCACGTCGGGATCGAACAAGTTTAAAAGGTTTGCCCAGTGACTTTGTCCAGAAATCTGGCGGGAATCCTCTCGTCGCGAACAAGGTCAAAGAATGGGCTGCCAAAGTCGACGTGCCCGAAACTCCGTCTCCTCTCCGAAGCCACCGATCTTCCAAGTCTGCTCATGCGGTTCCTCGGTCCGAAGCCGCCAAGAGCGAAGCTGGCGATTCATGCAGTGACATCACGGCCCGCTGGGTCACCAAGCAGAAGACACCGCGAGACCACCGAGCCTCTGCCGGTCCTGACAAGCCAACTACATCCACTTCTAGATATAATGGTGATCATGGCACCGGATCGCGCCCAGACAGTGAAACTCACAAAACCAACACCTCTGGGGATAAGCATGCAAGAACTTCACACTCGCGAAGCAAGACTACCTCGGGCTCGGGGCGTCCAAGTTCACCATCTGCTAAAAACAGGCGCGACCAAGATCCAACGGTTTCTCGGTCAGGTAACAAAGAAACAAATGAACAAAGAAGCAAGGCGGGGGCCACTGAACGGTCCGACTCCATACTCGATACTCCGACAAAGGGCCACGGCACTATGCGACAAAGACGAAAGACGTTGCACTCTGACCTCTCTCAACCTGCAGACAATCCACCATGCTCAGATGAGCAATCTGGGCTCAGCAGCGTTGACAATGCCGCGTCCGACCTCGCGTCAAGCCTCGCCAACAAATCCATTGCAGACTTGCCTGGCGACATACCTTTTGGCCATTCTGCTTTTAGTGAGCTAGATTTGACCGTGGAAGGATCGCCCAGAAGCCGACCGAAACGTCCAAAGGTGGACCGTAACACGAGTCACAAGACTGTGCCAAACGTGTTCAAAAGGGTGGTCGAAGAGAGCAAGAAGATTATCCAAGAGATGAACGAGCCTCCGCGACAGCAGGTCGCAAATGATCCACCGAGCATCGAGAAGTGGTTGAGTAGTACCGTGGACCCGTTCGTTGATTCCAAGCCCGGTGCAGAAAAAGGGTCGCCACCCGCAGCGCCGACAGAGAAAGCAGCAGAGACGAGTCAGCAAGGCACGCCCAAGTCAAATCGCCATCATCAACGTCGCCGTCGTCGGAGCTCGCACGACTCAAAATCGTCACAAAAGTCATCATCAAGCCTGGTGAATACAGAGGCGAAACAAGCGCCAGACGAGCCCGCTCACACCGAAGCCGAAAACACATCGACGCCTGAAAGGCAGACACCCATAACGCCCACCTCTACGCTGAGAAGGAGTAGAGCTACTAGGAACAGCACGTCTCCCCTAAAGGGCGCCAGTGGCAGTGGCAAACGACAGTTGCTTGGTGCTCTCAAGGAAGCTTTCCAGGGCGAGTCCAGTCCAGTGAAGCACAAGAGCTACCAAGGAAGCGAGCAGCGCAACTTTTCTCACCTGGAAGATGTTCCACTGCCACTGCAGCTCAAAAAGCCGTCGACAGCTCCATCCGTCACTGGTAATGGAGAGGAAGACTTGTCAGGCTTTAGATTGGCGGCGCCTCGCTTCCGACCGCCCACTAGAGGCGATCACGAACTGTCTACCATTGTGTCGGACGAAGGCTCTAGCGTTGTCGGCTCCGACCTGGACTCAGACGTGACTAACTCAACAGTGACACAATCAACATTGACCCAGTCAACTTCTCTTACAAAGGATAGCTTTCCTGATGAGTCGCGCACGCCCCAGACTGGTCTGAAGAGAAGGCTCACTAAACACTCTGACCTGGTGTCGGTGTTGTCTCTTCCCGACGACGCCAGTATACCGAGCACAATCAAGAGCCATCGCTCAAGGCCTAGTTTGCGCAAGCACCGAAGCACATCCGGCCAGGCAACGGCGCAGGAACTCTTGCGCGAGTTTCTTGACGATGAAAATATGTACGGCCGGGAACTGAAAACGCTCGTGGATGGCGTTGTCCCTGTCCTCTTGTCTCATGTCGTCAACGGCACTAACGTCACCGAGCTCTTTGGGCCGTCTTTGTTGTCTTCGGGCAAGATTCCAGACGAAGTGTCGAAATCGGTCGTGGGCATGGGCGTGGCGCTTGAGAAGCTTCGAGGTGCGCACAAGAAAGCGCCCACATCTGATATTCGCAAGATGGCGAATTGGGCACACGGCGTCGTGCCCATGTACAACAGCTATCTCAACGCCTGGCGGCTTGGCTTCGATGATGTTGTCGTCAATTTGGCGCCGGCGGCGGATGGCCTGAATGACGATGAATCTCTGCTGGCTGCTTTGCCGAGGAACGAGCAGGGAGACGTTGTGAATGACCATGGCGAGCAGGTGGCTGTGGCGTATCTCCTCAAGCGGCCCTTGATCCGCGTCAAACAACTTGCGAAACTGGTGAAATGCGTCGACGCGCTCGTGGCTTCTCCCGACACGAAGGAGCTCCTTCAAGACTTCGAGACGCTGCAGAATAAGGCTCGGCGGCGTTTCAAGGAAGAATCCGCTCGCGTTGTCGACGAAGAAGCCATCTGTACCGACAAATCACGATGCCGAGATCTGGAGACGCTCCAGTCTTCACCCGCAGTGACCATTGACCCGACCCGGCAAGTCAGTGCCAAGGATGTGTTTTCCTTCAGTCTCTCTCACTCCAATAGCCAGCGTCTCGATTGCCAAGTAGAGCTGGTGCATCGGGACAACGAAAGGAACCCCGATGATCAGGGTGACTTGCTGATACGAGAAATCGGAGAGGGTTGCCGCTCGTATCTATTGTTCCCGCCCATTCCCATGGCCAATGTATCCGCTCGCACGGGCGATAGTGACATGGAAATGGTCATCATGGTTTGTGGCCCGTCGAACAATGCGGGCAGTACATGGTGTGAGTTTATCACCCTCAAGGCCGACAACGAAGACCAGATACTCGACTGGCTTGATATACTTCCGTTGCTGCCTGTGCCGCCAATGGATATCAGCCCTGGCACGTCGAGAGCGTCCCAAGAACCCGTCACGCCCACCACGCCCACGCAACGCCGTGATACGTGGTCACCTCCGTCCAGGGGACGCTCGGCCGAAGGGTCACCTCGGTCGCCGATTGCCAAGGATGTCTGTACGTCTACGCCCCCTCCTTCTACACCGAAGAAGGAGACGTCTGCGAGGTACCGCCAGCGCGCTTCTACCATGGAGAAGATCCCATCGTCACCAGGCATCGATCCAGACAAGACGCCGACCAAAGATGACTATCGGAAGTCCGATTCGAAGAATGAAGACTATGGGCAGGGCAGGGGCCGCCCGCTCGAAGCAGGCATGCAATCTGAGTCAAAGCCACAAGAACGCCGGCCATCAACACCAAGCCGACACCGTGAGGATGGAGCTCCGCCGCCACCCATCCACAGAACTCTTAGCAGGAGTCCCCGAGGAGAGAGAGGGGCAGGCACGCAGTCAGTACCAGTCCTACCGCCGCCCACGGACATTAGTGGCAGCGACAAGCTCAAGCGCCGCGGTTCGTCGCCGTTGAAACATGAATACTTCCCGTCCGATCAGTCTTCCGCATCCGAGGCGTACTCTACAGGGGAATCGGAGGCTGATTCATCAGACGACGATCTCGAGAGCATCGATATCCCCGAGACTGACTTGGGCGTCAGCATCAGGAGCGAAGACGATTCATTCCACGGAGACCTTGCCACTGCTACTCCTAGCTTCATCCCAGGATCTGAGTGCAGTCTGACGCCTTCGAACTCGGCATCGCAGGTGGGGCTTTACGGATGTAAGCCTGCCGTGCATTCGACGAACAGCCCAGCCTCGTACTTTATGGCTCGAATTTCACGATGGTCCGGCAAAGGAGCATGGAAGGATATCTCGAGCGACACGTGCTGCATCGCAGTGCGAGATGGCCTCATTGAGGCATTTTCTCTTCGCACCGGGAGTCGACCCAGCGACACCGACCAGCCGCTCCTCGCACTGGACCTCACTCCCCTGGTTCTCATCAGACAGAGCACTGCCGTCGATCTGGAAATCCGATCCTCTGTGCAGCCTCACTCCAAGTTCTACGAGGCGCACAACACGGGCAACTTTCGATTCCGCTGCTTCGCGGCCCCCGACTGCTATAATCTTTACATGGCGGTACACCAAGCGCGCCTGAACAACCAAAAGTTCATCCAGCTCGAAAACGAGGCCCGCTTCAAGAGCTTCGGCGAGCGACAGGGCTCCTCCGCGCAGCACGACGACGACGGTGACGACACCAGCAGCCGACGCCGACGACGTAACTGGTTCGGTAGGAAGAACAGCTACCGCAGCTCGGTCCGCCACGCACCCTCTAAATCACAGGACGGCGCCAGCTCCACGCCTTCATCTACGCCCTCTGCATCAAGTTTTCTCAGACGGCTCACAAATAATGGGAATCTGTCGTTCAATCTCGCCCTTTCATCACTTGATCGCCGCGGCGGAGCGCTCCGCCTCCGAACCAGCAGCGGCGGAAACAGCTTCTTCACATCGGAATCCCACTCCGCCAGAAGCAGCACCCCCCCACGATCCCCCTCCGTCAGCGTAGAAAACAGCGGTCCCAGCGGCAGCGCGGGAGGACACCACGCCCCCATGAACCTCGGCGGCGACATGATCCGCATCCGCCTACATTTACTCGTCTCACCTACGAAATGGGAAGACTTTGGGAACTGCCATCTTCAAATTCGGCGGCCCCCACCGGGATGGCGCCAGGCTCTGCGCGCGGACCACGGTCTCGAGAAGCGTGTCACTGCGACGACGATTCCAAGACGAGAGACTGAAGAGGCGAGGGTGGTGCTGGATGCGGTGCTGGGGAGTGGCTGTTTTACGGGTATGGGGAGTAGAGGCATTGTGTGTGGGGTGTGGGAGGGGGTCAAGGGGGGGGAGGTGCCGGAGAAGGGGGCGACGGGGGGGAATATTAAGAAGTGGTGTTTTCAGTTTGGGAGTGCGGGAGAGGCGGGGGGGGTGTTGAGGGTGGTGCATCAGGAGGTTTTGAGGGTTTAGAGGAGGAGTGGTGGTGAGGGAGTGGTGATGGGTGAGGTGGTGATGGGTGAGGTGGTGATGGGTGAGGTGGTGATGGGTGAGGTGGAGAGGGGAGACCGTGTGAGATTTAATGACTGATGTGTCGATGGGCATGGTGTGTCAATGGCAGGAAGTGTCGATGGCTGGGCTGTCAATGACTGAGTCGTCAATGACAAGAGACGCGAGGGCATGAGTGTCCAAGACCACAAGGTGCTGTCTGACCTAATGACTACGACGTGGTGGATATCGGACACATTCTTCCCTTGCTCCTTCATTTCTTCCCACTTCTATTCTTTTTTTCTGTTTTTCTGTTTTTCTTTTCCTCTGGTACTCTCGATATCCTCATCTTCGTTCTCCTGACATAGTTGGGGTCTGTCTATACTGCTTGCGACTTACCCTTTGTTTCTTTTTGCGTCACGATACCAAAATCGGAGGGCTCGGATTAGGAGTGATTTGCATTTCGATCGATATCCCTATTTGTATTTGCCGGTTTTTCGACGCTTTTGTTGCGGGCGTTGAGCCATGGGGGGATGTTACATTTGTGTACTTTTTATATTGGGAATCGAGCTATCAAGGGGACGGTTCGTGTATTCTCTGGGTCTGAGCTATGGGAGGGACATATGTATATATGGTGGAAAGTTTTGTAATGGAGCTAATTGAGGTCGATGTTTGCGTGGTAATGCTTTACAAGAGTGAGCCACTGAGGCAAAATCTGTGCGGTCATGCTTATTATCGTGCGCCTGCCGATGGCGGCCATGCGAATGGAGGCATTCTATCTGCGATCGTATGAAGTAAGCACGAAGTCAAGTTCTTCGACGTATGCCGACTGGTGGCACAAATACCAAGCAATCTTGGTTAGTGATGAGCCATATGCACGCATGGGCGTGGCCGCGCGGCACGAAAAGAAGAAACGAATTGTACAACGGCGAAGCCTTTCTCGTTCTCTCTTTTCTTTATATCAAAAGCCGTGAGCCACTGGAAATGATCTCCAGAAGGAAACGTGTCAGTAGCGTCGAATGAAAGGACAAAGGTCTATATTGAAGCGATCACGATTCACAAGATTCGACGAGCTCTAGGGTACTAGGTAACCATAGTTTGGGTCAGGAAGCCTTCGAGAAAAAAGCAACTTCATGTGGCCACGGGTTTCCAGGCAGCAATACATCACATCTAGGGTTGTTATTCCATATTTACACGTAAATTACAAACCTTGTAAATTACGCTGTAATTCACCCGACGAAAAATTGTAATTTACAACTCACCCCTATCCCACTATAATATGGGTCCGTCCCGCAAAATGTCGCAACATAATTGGACGTTCTCTCATTCGCCCACCATAGAATAAGTTGAGCAACCGACGATTACACTTTGCTGCGAGGAGCAGAACACAAACATGTTCCAACAATGAATTCAGCATTTAGAAGCCCCTACAAGCATGTTTATCTTGTCGCACTCCGTTCATTAGATTTAAATTAAGAATTGGGCCATTGGCTTTGTGAGATGTGCAGATTGTACAAGTACTCGGCGTGTAGAGGGTTACCGTTTCAGAGTGCGCAAAGTGTAAAGTATTATCACTGTATAGGGTACGCACTGCGCAGAATTTCAAATGAGAAGTTGAGAACTACCGTCTACGCCAAGAACTTGGAGCTTTAGAAGTCCAAGCAAATATTTCAATCTACGTTCATATCATACATGTATTACCGAGAAACCCAACTCTTGGGAATAAGATATTATTATCTATGTACATACTTATAAGTTATACAGTATACTTTCTCACTAGTCGGCTTCCCCGGTCCATTACTGTCCAAGTCCAGTGTCTACAATCTCATCCTCATCCTCATCCTCATGTTCATATGCATCTAAAAGACACCCGTCCGCTCCAATAACTTCGTCCACCCCTGGCTCCTCGGTTTCATCAAACCAAAACGGGCCTGTATTGAAAGTCGGAAAGCAAGTTGGTATTGCTATAAATGAAAACTAGTTTCTCAACTTTTTCGTTTCCAAGACGATTTCTGGATTTACTGTGAATGTAACCGAATGTCGACCAATTACGCTCCGCTGCCCCAGAGGATGGTGTAATCGACAGAATGTCAAGGGCCACCTGGCAGAGTGCCGTGTGTTCAAATTGCTGCCGCCACTTTGGGCCTTGGGGCGTATAAATGGCTAACCAAAACTTCTTTACACGACATACCTTCTGAATATCGAACAACTGTCGCAGACCTACTCAGTGGGCCAAGATGGAGAGTATAGAACTAGAGCTGGCTAATGTTCTTGATCATGGGACCGATGTCTCGAGCCACAGAGGTCCAGTAAAATTCATGCGCCCACGGGCCTTGTTTGTGAACGAATTAAGCAGTTCGCCGTAAGCCCTGCATCCGAGTGACTGCCCATATCGTTTCTGAAGCCATTCACCGATAATATTACACCGTGTCGCTCGGCCTGCAGGGGAATGGCATGCTTAGGATCCAAACAAGGATCAAGAACATTAGCCAGCTCTAGTTCTATACTCTCCATCTTGGCCCATCGCGTACTGAGTAGGTCTGCTACAGTTGTTCGATATTCAGAAGGTATGTCGTGCAAAGAAGTTTTGGTTAGCCATTTATACGCCCCAAAGAGGGTGGAGAGTCTGGGAAGATTGCTCTCGAAACTAATGATGAGCTGCACAAACGGTCGAATAACATCACCAAGATCTTGGACGCTTTTCCAGAAGCTCGTCGACTTGATCAAGGACAGCAACTCCCGGGCTTTGGCATTCTTGGGGCCCCGTTTCGTCATCATGGCCTCAACGGCATCAACCAGGACTACCGCTTCAAAGGCTTTCTGGCTGTCGGTCAAAGCCGTGACGCAATCAAGATTTGATTGCCATCTTGTCGGAACTGGCAGCGCCAGTGCAATCTCTTTCTTGTAAAAAATAACCTGCTGTTTCTTTAAATGCTCCAAAACTATGTGATGGTTCCGAAACCATTTAGAAAGACTCACGGCACGTTGCATGGTTTCAGCAAACGGGGGCAGCTTGAGAATATCTTTGATAACCAAATTTAGTTGGTGAGAGGTGCACTTAATACCGAAAACTTGCGGGAGTTTCTCCTGTACAAGCTGTACCGCCTTGTGTTGATTGGCGGCGCTGTCGCAGCAGATCGCGTTGATGTGACGCGCCCCGACTTTGTCGATGACGTTCATCATCCGCTGAGCCAGAAACTCTCCGGTGTGCGAATTCACACCCGCTGTCTCACTCGAATGGAAACATGCGCCACCCTCGGGGGTGACAAGCATATAGTTGATGATGGACTCGCCACGGATATTGGTCCATCCATTAGTGACGAGCGTCAGCCGACCGGGTTTCATGGGTTTCACTAAAGCCTTTTCGAACTTATCCTTCATGCTAGTGTATGCCCGGTCGAGATATTTGTTCGCGATGGCGTTGCGAGTAGGGGGCTTGAATGCTGGCCGCAATCGTTTGAGGAAGGCGACGAATTTGGGGTGTTCAACTATGCTAAATGGCATTCCAGTGGAAAATATGACATCAGCGAGTTCCTCGCGCAACAACTCATCTTCGTCGTCTGCAATGCTGTCCATCCACTGCAGGATGCCGGATTGCTCCTGCCTTTTTGGGGCGGTTTCCGACTCCAAGGGCGTTTTCGGCAGGCTGAACTGCGGTGTTGTTGGTGTTGTTGTTGTTGTTGCAGCGGAAGGCCCAATTGTGCTGGTGCAGGTGCTGTTTTCTCGCAATCGTTTGCGACTAGAGGTGCTTGAAGAATGCACAGATAATAAGGCTCGTGTGTTCACCCTTGTTGCACCTGGGGCGTGGTCACAGTCTCTAGTGTGTCGCATGAGTCACGATATATCGGCACTCTTCACATGTTGGGCGCAGTGTCGACATTTGAAGTTTCGGTGGTCGATTCTTTCGTACTCTGAGTGAATGCTGTGCTTTGGTGGAGGCATCGTTGAGAACCGAGGTAGTTGCGTGCTGCGTGCAGTATTCGATGATTTATCTTCAATTTCTAGATGTGTAAGTTCTCGGAATACGCAAGGTGGAAGGTTTATACGTAGGGGATAGACCGTAGAATAGTGCGCGTGACACGTGTACTAACATGTAATTCAGGGACGAGCAGAGCCATTCAGTTCAAACACCAAGATTCAAGACTCCAAGAACTTACATATCTCAAAGTCTATAGTAAAGAGTCAAGACGTTCAATTCCAGACTGCAGTTGCAACTTGCAAGTGCCGGTGCGGTGCGTCTAAGCGACGAGGGCTCCCGGCAGGGCAAAAAGAGTGGGCCCAAGCCTCTCATATTTACAATTTTATTAACATGTAATTTACGCGTAATTTACGTGTAGTTTACAATGTAAATTACACCGAGGATCGTAATTTACACATTTCGCCCATCCCCAAGATTCACATCTGAACCAGTCGCTAAATCTCACTTTTCGTGATTTTGCTTTTGCTTGTTGTCTATGTCAGAGATAGGTCGGTCAAAGTGCCGTCCGTATCGATTTCAGTCCATGGGTAAGAAGTAATAAGAAATTAAGAACCAGGTGAGTAAAATACGAGACCCAAAACATGATCTTCGCTGCGGGAGTGGGTGGGGACACCTGCTTCAGTGTGTTCAGTGTTCACAACTCACGATTCACAACACACAGGCAAAGTACGGAGTACTGGGTGATCTGCCGGCTTATCATTCTGAATGTATCAAAATATCGTGCAGATAGCGTATGCAGTGTTGCAAACAGCAAAAGAAAAGAGCCAGGACTCGAAGGAGACCGAGATAAGGGGTGGTGGAGTGACAGTGTAAAAAAAAAGATGTCCTCAGCGAGAGTCGAACTCGCGACCTTCGGATTACTCCAGCGTTTGGCTGGATCATACCTGCGTATGAGACCGACGCTTTAACCAACTAAGCCATGAAGACTACCTCGTGGGTTGTTGGGAGTCAAATAATTATTGTACATTAAGAACTACTGAAATTTCGTAGGGACAGCTACCATGAGAGTCGAGACTCGAGAGTAAGGGCAAAAGTGCAAGGGGTGCTGAAATTCAGAAGTGTAGCAAAGAATTGGACAAATTTGCTTCTTGAATGAAGCGAACTCTGAAGGCTAGGCCGATTCCCTTGATCAATGATGAGTCAATACTCTGTAATATAAACGAGAAAAAAAGAGAATGACACAAGAAAGGGAAAGCGGCGACGGCGTGGGCCCAATCAGGTAGTGATACGTAGAGCGGCTTCAGGCTACGGTATTTTGACACCCTGGAGTAGGCACGGTATGCCTGAAGGGCAGAAAGGTGAGGAGTGTAAGTAAGCGTAGTCAGCTTGCGCCATCTGCCTGCTGTGCATACATAGGATTGTATGGAGGGTTACTTAGGGAAGCGGCTACGATTAGAGGCTTTAGAGCTTGGCTTCCGGAGCTGGCATGGGTTCGCTTTGACGGGTCACCACAAATGAGGCGCATACAAGCACTGTTAAGCCGTGTACATATGTAGTTTAAAGCAATCGGTTTTCCTTGGAATGAGTGACTCTGTTGAGTGGGGGATTAAAGGTTGTTTTGTCCTGAAAACAATAGCTATGTATCATGTAACATAGACGCGCTAGAAATGTTTCACCATGACTATACTCCATAAGCCAATGGTCGAATACGTGGTGTGAGTCTACTGCGACCACGGAGAAGGTCCTGAAGAGAGAGATGGGGCCTTGATTGTGTTATATCTGGTGTTCCGTTTTAGAACACGATAAACATGAATGCAGAATTGGTTCTGTACCTAATGAGTGGCGATGGCCTCGACAAAATGTATTCTTGCTACCGATCTCTCTGGGAGCTTTTCGAGTTTTTCGAGTCGTTAAAATTCACAACTCCACTCCGATGTTTCAGTAGAAACAAGATGAAAAGTCCAACGTGGTCCAACTTGGTGCCAGTGCCTCTCAGACAACTGGCCCAGCCAAAAGCGCAAAAGTGGCAGCCCTTCTTCCACTCCCTGACTGAAGAACCACTAAATGCATGCAACATACATCACATGGGTATCACATCAACATGCCTCTCAAACCTTCTCGCCCGTCCATTTCAACCACCACAGACACACACGACACCCCGAAGCTCGGATGGAGTGCAAATGACCTGCGTTGCAATGATGAGCTTGACGGAAGCACCCCCTTCCTTCACTCCCTCCTGCCCAACTCCATCAGGTACCTCCCTCTCTCCAGATTAGCATGCAGGTACGGCCTGGATCCCTGCGGTAAAGTACCATCCGCGGCCCAAAGGTCCACCAAATACTGCATAGGCTCGAGCTCATCCGTACTCAGCATATCCAGCGTCGTGGCCGTGAGAAGAAAGTGGCTGAAACAGCTGTTGAGCTGCTTCTCGAGATTGAGGTGGTAGAAGGGCGTCACAAAGTGGTCCCAATACAAATGCGCGTATACGCGGAAGATTTGTCGAAAAATTAGCTGAGCTGTCTCGGAGAAGTGCTTCGGAAACCCGCTCCGGCACCCGAGCCACTCGTCTTTCGGGGCAGGTCGTGGGGCGGAATCCGCATCGGCTGACGACGACGACGGGGTGTAGTCTGGATGATTCGAATAGGAGACTGAGCTGGGATGCGTGGGGAATAGGGTTGCATCGTCGATCTTTCCCGATATCCAGCGCTGCATGAGGGTCATGTATTCGTACGCGGGTAGATCGACGGGGTCGTGATCCTGGTCCAGCCAGATATACGAGTGGTTCCTATTTTGTGTTAAACACCAAATTTGACCAGGGGAGCGCAACGAGGGTAATGAGTGACGGGAAGCTGCAAAAAAAAAAAACCACTTACTCCCCGGCTGACATCTTGGGGCACGAAGATGGGCTGCAGATCGAGTCGCCATTGTCCTCCTTTGCGTGGACCACGCGAACAAAATTCCACAAATTCCGATAGTGCTCAACAACTACATTCCGAGCGATGTAAGCAGAATTCACCAGCCTAGCGAATGTGTTTTTTTCCGCCCACTTCTTGCTACCAGCATATCTATTATCTCGTACCTTGATGCGCAACCCATTCGCCCGGGTCGACGGTTTTCGGCCTCGCGCTCAAGGTCATAAAATTTCCCTTGACGATGTGCCGTGCATAAGCCGGGTCAAGCCACAGCGGGAGGGGCCGAGGTAGGTCGAGTATCGGAGGCAGGACGGCCGCTGACTCGCCCAACGAAGGCGATGGTTCTGGACACGAAATACGAGGCACGGAAATCGAGGGCAGCTGAGCATTTGGGAGCACAGTCGTGGCGGAGCTTGTCTGTGTGCTGGCATTGCTGGCATTGAAAAGTTAGGTTGGATTACTTGGGAGACGTTTTGCTTCCTTACGAATGGGCAAACTCACGAAGCAATGGTGTTCATCATGACAGGCAATCGTGTCCGTTGGCGGGTTTGTTGGGTTGCAAAGTTGCTCGGAATGCGACGACGACGACGATCAAGCGGTCAGAGGGCAAAAGGGCAAAAGAGGCAAAAGAGGGGTCCCCTGCTCAATCGCCATACTGGCAACGAGAAGGGATTCCAGAAGCGCCAGGCGATTTTGCATTAGCCGGTCCGTTCATCGGAGGGTCCTTCGTCCGTTCAGGTCGACGAGCCAGCCCGGCTTGTCTGCGGCCAGACACAAGCAGGCTGTCTGAGGCTGTATATAATGTTGGCATACTAATGACGGGGGAGAAGGAAATCGTTTGCACAAAGAATAGCTCGCGAATTCGCAGTTTTGAGTTTTGGTCGAGCACAAATTATGCTGGGCATGGAACCGACCGGCGCATTGGGTAGTCCGGGGGTGGAGTCGTCGGAGACTTGCTCTGAGTCTGGGTCTCAAGAGTCAGCTTACGCGGCCTTTGGAATCGCAGAAACAAATCGAATATGGTAGCGTTTGAAGCCCCGAGAGCCTCTTTACCCTCCTTCTTCACCGGATGTCGTCCATGGTGTAATGTAGAGATGCAGAGATGCAGAAGCAATGCAGACGATTTAATTCCCGGACGGCATCTCACGTGCTGCGTGCATGACTTGTGCGTGGCCACTGAGTCACAGCGGAGAGGATCCCCCGCGTCAGTGACTCAATGGGCATGCGTCACGGGCATTTTTTTTGTGGCAAGAGCGCCAAAGGCGGCTGCCAGCTGCCGCTTGAAATGACTGGACTTGGCTGCAGCTGTTGCAGCGCGCATGACCGCACACCGACCCCACCCGTGACAGCCGACGAACTCGCAGCCGTAAAAAGATGTCATGGAGCTGCGTCACGTTGGCGACATCGTACACTGTGGACAACAGTCACGCCGAACCATTGTAGTTGCCTTGTTGTCGAGATTAGGAACAAGGCATCACGAGCCATAATTTGTACATGTCGGACATAAAGAAAGCCACCATCGTGAATGCAGTTCCTTCTCTTCCCAAAGACTTCCATCTGCCTTTGCATTTGCCATCGCTTCGTGCCAACTGCCAAACGCAGCAAGCTGTAACTGCCAATATGACGCAGGCAGAGCGTAGAAAGGGCCTATGGCTCATATCACCTCGGCTGGATGCGTCCGAATACCGCGACAAGCTCCTGGGTAGTGTCATCAAATATCCCGATATGCCCACCGAGAGCCGCATTCCCTATCGATCAACAAAGTTCCCCAAGGAGCTAGTGCCCGACCTGGATCCTAAGCCAATACAGGTGCACAATGTGCGCTTCTGGGAGAAGAATATTCACGACGCGACCCTCAAGGCCACCGTCTCGCATATCATCGATGCCTTTGTCGACCGAGCCAAAGAGAGGAGCACGGAGAACATGGCCACGATTGCGCGCGTCTGGCACATGGACTGTCCTGGCGAGAAATTCAAAGACCTGCTCCACCACAAGCAGTACTTTGACGAACTCTTTGAGCTGCTCCAGTCGAACCACGGCGTGGGGTACTTCATCACGGACATTGTCACTTTTCTGAACCTCGAGGAAACGCAGTCTCACGGCTCGAGCAACGCTGCCGGCGCCTCTGCCCGAGTACCCCTCGACCCGAGCATGGGCATCTCCATAGGTGCCGGAGCCAGGGTTGGTGTCGTTCGTGAAAGAGGATATTCGGCGTGTTACGAGGGAGAGTCGATTGTATTCATGGGCTATCGCAAGATCGAGCTTGTCAAGGTGACGGGGGCGCGGGCTAAGCTGCGGCGCGTCTTCCAGGGTGAAAAGCACGGCTTGGCTGTTATGGACCGCGCTGACCACTGGCCTGAAATGAGAGATCTGCCTCATGAGGGCGACGGAGGGACCATCAACAACTTCATGGGCGGTGTGACTACCCCTACCATTGAGCTGACCGAGGAGGAAAGGGATCAATATGAAGCGTATGAGCGAATAGCCGAGGAGTTGGACATGGACCCATTCTTCGATTGAGGATGCGTTTTTCATGGGGGTAGTTGGGTTGCTGGCTGTTTGGTGTTTTGTGTTTTTGGTCCTGCTCTTTGCTATGTATTTAATTTTCATGATACCTGTTCATGTTCGCGCGTGTTTAAGCAACACCAACGCGATCACGGCAATTTGTTTTGCGATTCGCTCTTACTACACGCTCTATGTACATAGTGGTGTCCCGGGCGTCTCAAGCCTGACTCGCGAGTCGCCGGTTTGCTGTCGATAAATCTGATTATTATGGCTCAAAAGTATTCCTCGTCGAGCATCACGTTGCAGCATCAGCTGTGAATAAATCACACAGTGGCTGAGTGGCGTGTTGCGTGTGATTTAAGGCGCAAATGACTCCCACTACATTTATTAGTGGTGCGGGAATCCGAGAAGAAGATATTCACACCAACCTACACTCTGTTCCCGAATAAAACGTTGCTCTTGGATTTCCGTACCCGCTACAGGCCACTGGCACAGGTATGTGTGGACAGTGGTGGCCGAGCAGCTCAATAACGGGTTTTATAGCGCTCAAAGTTCCCACTGCCCAGAGCCAAATTGATGGATCGAGCTGGACAAGTTGACAACGCGGACGAGGCTACAGACACGTGGACGGTTATTTGCCATGTTGGTGGCTGACGGCTGACGGCTCGACGGGCTGATCTATGATATGCCAACTTTGGCGTTGCGTACTCCGTAGAGCAAAACGGGCGGCGCAATTGGTCGCATGTCGCAGGGCGCTACGGAGTACCCTAAAGCTGTGTGAGGCTGAGAGGCTCTGAAATTTGTCGGAGGCTCGACCAACTCTCGCTCACTCAACGTCGTCAGTGTACAATAAAATCCGCTCTCTGGCAGCCTGCGCGTCGCGCCTTCATTGCATTGATGTCGGCTTCTCTTTTAATGGCTGGTCTGGTTCGCCTTGACCATCATCACCGCGTTTCGAGAGACGTTTGACTCTAACGTCGTGTTTTCCGGCTCTTTTGATCTTTGTCGGCGACGTGGTCCCTCTTTGCCAGTCGACTGCTTCATGTCCTCTGTCTTATGAACTAATCAAAGAGAACTCACAACTGATTCAACTCGTTCAAAGAAGAGCGTGAAAATTGGATGGATAGGTTGGATCTTCTTCGAGGCCTGATCCCTCGTGTGCGTGAAGCCGTCTCGAGACACAGACACAACAATGCCGAATTCAATGGACTGCACGTTCTCTGTGATCCCAAAGATGCGGAAATCGAGTGGGTTTCTTGAAAGTTCCCTTCGAGATACGTGGGAAGCCGATTCTAATGCAAAATAGTATCGTGGCAGTACATGGCCTCGGCGGCCAAGGCTTCCACTCATGGACCAGCTGGGATTCCAAAGCGCGCAAGGCAAAGCCATGGCTCCAGGAGCTTCTAGGCGCCGACATTCCCAATGCTCGCATCATGGCCTTTGGCTACTTGTCCGACGGGATCAGCTTTTCATACATCGTGCGCAACGTGGTCTATGGCCAAGCGCTTGACCTCGCCAAACTGCTTACTGCTCGTAGACGGCGGGATCATACCAACCAACGCCCCCTATTCTTTATTGCACACAGCCTTGGCGGATGGATCGTCAAGCGCGCTCTGATTATCTCCAGTGAGGCTGCTGATCCAGACCTGAAAGATATTGAGCTTTCCACTTCGGGGGTAGCCTTTATTGGTACGCTGTCGGCTAGTAGGTCATCTGCGCCGCCCTCGCCATCTTCGCCATCTCCTTTGGTGCGCGTCATACGCAGAACAACTTCTGGAGTTGCCGAAGACGGTGGTGAGTCACGAGCCAAGAAGCCTTCCGCGTCGGAGGAGCCTCTTGCTAGTGATATGGAGTGGCTTGCGCAGCAAATGGAAGCTTTCAAAGCCATTGCTGTCGACCTGCCCATACTTTCATTCTATGAGACGAAAAAGTCAAGTGATGGATACGTGGTAGAACAGAAGGATTCCATTACTGGCTCGGATGGCTTTCAGATTGGGCTGCAGGCCACCCACTCAGAACTCATCAGATTCCATGGCCGCGATACCAACTACCAAACTTTTATTGACAAGTTTCGCGAAATGCTGAACACAAGCGAAACCTCAGGCTACGTTGATACAAAGAGGAGAACATCTTCTTTTAAAGCAGGTAAGCTTCTCCACTATGGGCACTCAAATCTTTCTGTTGACTCCGTACATGTGATCAAGTGAACCGCCTCGAATATCTTTCCAAACAAGGCTTCTCAATACCCTATCGAATACCCAACGAGTCAAGCCACCTGGTCCCTCGGAAAGAGCTCCTCAGTCGACTAGAGCACATACTATCTGGCGATACAGATCCCTCGGGCACGAAGCTAGCCATCGCCAACATCCGGGGTCCAACTGGCGTCGGCAAGTCTACTCTCGCGCGACACTACCTGGAAAAGAATCGGGACCATTTGTCTTTTGCCTTCTGGATCCGAGCCGAGAGCCGAGAGACCGTCATCGCTAGCTATCTCGAGCTTGCTGACACTATCGTCAGACACTACGCCAAAGACACGCCGCGATGCGAAGTGGAGAACGATATGGGTTTCGCAGGCCTCGAAGACATGCTCAAGGTGAAAAGTATCCTGAAGCTTGACACGTCGCGAATTCGGTCCATAGTCCGTGTCGTCAAGGATTGGCTTCTGTGTCCGGACAATGTCGGGTGGGTACTTGTTTTTGATAATGTGGGTTCCTCGTATAATATCGTGGATTTCATTCCCCTCAGAGTATCTGGCAGACTCATTTTTACCTCCAGAGATGAATACTGCTGCCCTTGGGGGGAAGCGCTACGCGTTGGCATCATGAAGGAGGAGGAAGCCATCAGTCTGCTTGGTGTCGTTCTTGGCGAAGAAGCAGGGCAGAATACAATTCAAGGTGAGTAATAGAAGAACGAGGCCTTAATTCCATCCAGATTCATGCTTGATTTGCTGTTGAAAGGTGTCATTATTAAAACTCATCGAACCAGCGGAAGCTGCATCGAAGATCGCGCGGCAACTTGTGTTTCATCCACAAGATATAGCCGTAGCGTCCGCAACGATGAAGGTCAAAGGCTCGAGCATTTCAGAATACCTGGTGGATTCAAGGGTACCGTTGAATCTATTGGGTTCTACGCTTCACCGGTCTCCTTTAGCCAAGACCGTGTTGCAAATAAGCTCTATGCTGTCCGCCTCAGTCATACCAGCTGTGCTGTTTGGAGACTGCTTGCCACCCGAACTGGCACCGGAGCGATGCAGGTCCATTCTCAGGAGCTTGACAGGTACGCTGGGAATGAAAGGTTGCACAATGACAGAGCTTTGAATGGTGAACCTTCCTGACGACGTGCACCTAGTCTTCCAAGAGGAACCTGAGCTTCTTCATGAGGTACTGAAGTATCTTCTCGATCAAAATCTTATTCTAGTGCCGGCCAATCCCATTGATAGGTTCTCATCGGCTCCTTTTCTGCCGTCTTCTCTGTCCTCCCCTCAAGGACCAACTTTGTTGGACTATTTTGTAGTGCACAAAGAGGTTCGAGATCATGTGCGTTCAACGCTCACAGATGATGAAAGGTCAGACTACGCCTGGATGGCATGTAGCTTCTGCATCGATGGCATCAGGCGTAAGGAAGTCCAGTCAGCTTCATTCCGAGACATGTACGGCTTTGGCAAGATCATGGGTCTTCACGCCATAGCCTGTTTCGAAGACTGGTCAAGCGTTCTTGACGCGATGCAAGACGATTTCGAGATCGCATGGAATGCCCTCGGGCAAGTATGCATGGCGCAGGGTGCGCTTGACCAAGCCATCGGATGCTTCGAGCTGTCGCTGCGCCAAACCCCCAACAAGATGGATCCGAGCGAGCGCATCGAGACCACTCTGTCTCTATCGTCCCTTCTAAACAAGGCTGGCAGGCCCGACAGGAGCTGTGAAATCCTGACAGACGTCAACATTATCCCCCACCTTGACCAAGCTCTCCATCGCGTTGTCTCAGCCAGAGCAGCCACCGCCGCTTCTCAAGGAGACCTTACTCAGGCAGCAGATGAATACCAAACGCTTAAATCCGAGCAAGACGCCACCCTCGGACCAACACACCCCTCCACTGTGAGCACAATTCAAAGCCTAGCCAGAACGCTAGAGCAACGCGGAAAACTCGAGGAAGCCCAAGTCCTCTACAGACGAGTCTACATATCCTACCTACACATGTACGGTCCCCGCGACAACATGACCCTCGAAGCCCTCGACGACCTCGCCAACATCTGCAAAGACATCTTTGCCATTGACGACGCACAAGGCCTCTTCAAACAATCCGCCACAAGCCTCACACGCGCCCTCGGGGCCAACCACCCCGAAACAGCCTATGCGATTCAAAGCCTCGCCATCGTTGACGACCTCCGCGGGCGCTACATTGACGCCAAATCCAAATACCAGCACGCCCTGGCAATATTGGCCCCTACACTCGGAAAAGCCCATCCTCTCTACACAATGGCCATGGAGAACATGGCGCTCTCTACGCGGCGACATGCCCAATCTTTAGCAAAGACGCCCGCCTCGATACAAATGAACCCCTCCCGGACATCATTGTCCCTAATTCTCAGCAGATTCCAAACTCAGAGGCAAAGAGCGTCCCGAGATATTTCCCGGATAAAACACACGGAATACACGCTCCTTCGGACAGCTGCAAGCGTGCAGCTCTTTGAGGAAGCAGAGCGTTTATATCTGGAGATACTGGCGATTAAGAAAGCGGCTCTGGATTTGGGGTTGTATTCCGATGAGGATGTGGCGTCGACGAGCTGGAAATTGGAGGAGATGTATGAGAGTGAGGCCTTCTTTGAGGAGGAAAGGCTGGAGAAATTTGGGGTGTTGGTTAGGGGGAGGAGGAGGGGGTGATGGGATTTATGTATGTGCGAGGAAAATGGCAATCGCTGAGCCTCTTGTTCGAGAATCGGGATGAAGGCCATAGGTAGGTATTTGGGTTTCGGTGTGGCGGAGGAGCACCGTTTTATGACGTAGGAGTAGATACCCCTTTTTTTGCCCTCTCTTGCAAAAGCGAGAATTTTTGGTATCGCGGTTTTATCACTGACGGACTTTCTGATAAGCCCGCCCAACTATCCCGCGCTTCTCCTGATTGCCCATTGAGCTGCGAGCCGCGACGCGTCTGGCTGCACCCCCCCTCCCCCCTGTTCGTGACCTAAGATGAGCTTTTGGACCACCAATGAGATCGTACTCTGTCGAGCGAGAGAATTCTGATTCCCGGGTTGAGGCTACAGGTTCCGTCGATGACAAAATTCAAGCAAAAGAAGTTGATCATCAAGGTTGTGTTCCCGTCCATTAACATAAGTCAGAGTATGTAAAGGTACATAACCCACAGCTCTTGTGATTTCGGGCCATAGTTTCCCTTGTTGGTCTGAAGCCCCGAGCGAAAAGCAACAAGCTGCCCTTACACACGGTGTTAGTAAAATCCAAGAGACCACATTGAATCGTGGGCATTGAGACCAATATCTGGCAGGTAGACCAACAAAAAGAAAACCTACGGTCTATATCACAAATCCTGAGGTAAATCTTGACCAAAAAAAAAAAATTATGGAATCACATCAACGACTGGAGAACCACGGATTCCTATGCATCTCGAGCCTTCTGTCCTTGCCGCTCACGCAACCTACGCGGCGGCATCTTTCACATGATCATCTAGCACTGGCTTGCAAGTTGCTGCCAATCTGCATAGCGCCGATGAGGATTTCATAGCTGAAGTCCCATCGCCCTCGCGCCTCCAGCTTGAACCGCAATCCTCCATGGCGACGTGTCATACACACATTAGACGCTGGCAGCACTTGCTATGTTCACCATCACAGTTCGCACCTTCGCCAGCCTATTCGAGCCGATGCCATGTCTCCATCACAGCCATCGCAGCAGGTGTCGTTCCGTCGGAAAATCAAATAAAGAGCATGCATGCAAACGCATGCCAATCAACAAAGGTCGATATAAATTTTTTAAACGACTATTCAACTAGGAAGACGATCGAAACAGGGAAAAGAGCCCGAGAATATCGAGCCGCATGCACCGGGAGCCCCACTATTATGCAGGTCCATCCGATGCGAGGTATAGAGTAAAATATTGAGCGATTCCAAACAGCAGGCAAAACTCTTTCTTTTTTTTTGGCCGCCGTTTTCCCTTGGAATCGTACATTCGCCTAATCATAAAACAAAGTCTCCTCCATTGCTTCTCATTCATGAACATCCTGTACCGCCGGCGGGGGCGGCTCCGCAGGCGCCTCCATTGGGGCCGGGGGTGGCGGCGGGGGTGGCGGCACGGGTCTCCCTCCATCGACAATAATCTGCTGGTCGATGCGATCGGCTGTCTGGCCGTGCTCGACGCGCTTCCACGTCAGGATGCGCGCTTCGTTGGTGTCAATTTCGAAGACGCGCAGGCGGCGGACGTAGCCTCCGTAGCCGGCGTAGCCGCCGAAGCCGACGCCTCCAGCATAACACATCCACAGGGCTGGTTTCTGAACCTGCGGCGGTGGTTGCTGGTCCGGGGGTGGTGGCTTCTGGGGCGCCGGTGTAGTTACGTTCTCGAGAGAGAGGAGGCAGTAGTCGTTGCAGTGGTCGCTAGAACAGTGAGCTGGAGACATTGACAAGAAGGAGAAGACGGGGGAGAAGGGGCAGAAGGGCAGAAAAGTGGCCAACAAGGTGCTGTACGTACTGTCCTGCGCTGACCATGACAACGCCCTGCTCGACAAGGGCGTCTCTGAAGCCGGAATTATATACAGGGGCTGTGACGCCTTCTTTCCAGTTACCGACGCGGGGTAATTCCGGCGTGGCGTATTCGGTAAGTGGGATGTGCACAAAGGCAATGTCCATGTGTCGATGGCTGTACTGCGAGTGGGCGTGCTTGAGGCCGACGGCTGTTTTCCGGAACCAGTCAATCTGATTCTGCTTAATCCAGTCATAGCCGGGGTATTTACGCTCATTGGGCGAGTAGGAGTGCGTGTCGAGGAGATAAATTGTGAGGGCGGAGTGGTCAGAGCCGCCGCGGGCAAGAATCTCAATGTAGTAGTTGCCCACACCGTCAATGTCGGCAGGGCCAGCTCGGGATAGCGAAAAGGGCAGGGTTTCGTAGAGAGCCATTTGTCGGGCGCGAGACATGGTGGCTTCGTCGTCGTGGTTGCCAAATATTGCGGTGTAGGGGATCTTGCGCTTGCTGAGGAGGGAAGTGATTTTGAAGATGGCCTATGCGAGAGAAGAATGGTTAGTTGCCTGACTGCAGAAATTTGGTGTTGGAGACAAGCGTACGGTTGGCGCATCAGGCGCAGTATCTCCATTGACTTGGTCGCCACTGAGGACGACGAAATCCGGCTTCTCCTCATCCAGCATCTTGTTGACAAAATCCAGAGTACGGGGGTCTGCCTCGCATTTACCGCCGGCGTACCCATCAGGAACGGGCTCGCGACACTCTCCCACGCCGTTGCTCAGATGCAAATCTCCAATCTGCATAATCTTGAAGCGGCCGTTATCCGGAATACGAGGCTTGGGCTTCTTGCGCTCCTTGGGTGTGCCTCGATGTACGCTGAGATGAATGCTCAGCAGCGTTCCGCCAGTGTTCATGAGCAGCTGCGTCCCAGTGATGGCCCAGCCATCGCGGGCTTCTACAGCATCGTCCCCGAACAGCACATCCACATCAGTGACGGCGTCACTGGAGTCGCTCGACTTTCGATTACTAGATCGCTTGATCCAGAGCCCGCCAGGGCGAGATTCCCATTGCTCGTCCGCTTTGGGTGCTTTTCCCTCTTGCGCCTGTCCTGGGTTCAGTCTCCCCACGGACAAGTCCATGACAACCTTGTCATCGGCCGTTAGATCCTCTTCGTGTTTGCGACTGATATACAGGTAGGCTGTGGTAGTCCATGCTCGTCCAAGATACAACTCCTTGTCGACACGATGCCAGACTTCTGGGTCGAGCTCGCAGGATGCAAAAAGATTCAGGCTCGAGCAGGTTACTATGGTTATATCCGTGATGACAAGTCCCGGATGGTGCGTGGGCATGTACCCGTGTATGGCATTGGGGAGGACGCGGTAGTTTCGGTCGAGAAAGAAAACGACGAGGAGGGTAAAGATGAGTGCGGCTCCGAGCTGGGTGAGAGTTCGAACCTGTACGTAAGTGATGCAGTAGCTGTGGTTAGCTTCGAGTGATTCACAGACAACATGTGCGCGGTTCTCGGCCAAAGGGGGACAGCACGCACAATTCTTCGTGTCATCATGGCGATGGGTGGTGGATGGACCACGGACACCCTCGGGCGTCAGCGGCCGCGCTTCGAATCTGAACAGGGCGGCTGCAGTCTGAAGAAAGAAGGCTCTCGAGCACGGGCTAACGCTGGGAGTTGAGGGTTGAGAATTGGAGTTTGCTGGTTGAAGGTCCTGAATACGCCAGCAGTCTTGGCGTCGCTGGGAAGCAGCTTATGGCATGACGATGGCGGCTCCAAGGCTGACTTGGGATGGAGGAGAATCGCCTACTTTGTGCTTTGTTTCGCTGTCGTGTGTTGCTCGAGGCGTCCGCACATGAGTTATGTGGCGAGGGAAAAGCTGCTCGAATCGAGCTCGTCTACATACTCCGTAGATGACTTCAGAACTTGCGATAGGAGACCACAGCCACAAGCGGCGTCCGGCGCGCGCTCCACAATGCAAGGGCAGGCCGCAGGCGCAGGCAACACTGTTTCCTCCGGGCCCACTTTGACTTTTGGCAAGTTGCAACATGCCATTGCCGAGTTGCCAACAAACGCTCAAATGATCGTGACATCAACCTCAAACGCCAGAACCATGGCTGGCCAATTCTATCACTTGCAGAACGAGTCAAAGCATTCTCCCAAAACTCAATTTGTCGCAACTTCCTAGCGATGGACCGTGATTTCTGACAGGCTGCGGTTGCCTGCGGCGCTGGGAGTAGCTATCCGTTGCGTCACGCGCGGTTGTGGTTCTTTGCTGTCTGTCATCAGTCTCTCATCGACCGGAGTCTGGACTCTAGACACTTTGTTGAGGAGACATGATCCATGACCGACAAAAGAGGAGGCTGCGGCAGAGGGTCCGCAAGTCGCCGATGCAAACGATGGCAATGAGTGTCACCGGCGTCAAGATCCTTGTTTGAAAAGCGTCCACAAACGCAATTGGCATGAAACTGCTCCTACCCCGTGGGACAACGATTCATCTAGTGATGCCATCTCAAGTCACCCTCGCGTCCATGAATCCTTCGGTCCTTTATACAGGTACATACATAGCACCCATGCCGGAGTCACAGACGACATGCCGTGGCCCGTGATCCAGATGTCGGTCGACCATTTAAAGGATCTTCAACCCTCACGTCGTCGATTTGCAACCACATAAAACACGCAGTCAAAACTCCCCAAGTCTCCCATCCCCAAGTCTGCCATCTCCTACTATCGACTCCAGTTTTTGAGCATCTCATTATGAAATTCGGCTCCATCCTCGACGCCTTGGCTCCCGCCTCTCCGGAGCTAGATGCCATCACCGACGTCCTCCGCCAGGTCCAAGGGCGGGTGGACAACCTCTGCGCCGTCATCAAGGAAAACGGGCCGGCCATTGCCCCCTTGGTCGAGGCATTCCACCTCATCGCTTCGACCATCACATCCGGCATAGAGACCATCTCCGCGCTCAACAAGCTATCTTTTACATCGTCACTACTCCTGGGTGGTCCCGTGTCAGAACTCAAAGATCAAGCGCAGCTGCTGTCTGATTCTCTCTTGGAAGTGAAGCCACAGATTGATGCTCAGGGTGACACGGGCATTGTTGGCAAGCAGGCCGCCGGCGCCAAGGAGGCTACGCAGTCACTTATTGAAGTTATAGTAGATAAGGTCTCTTCCAAAGCTCAGAGTCGGGCGAGACAAGAGGCGCAGGGCATTGTGGAAATCTTGGGCCATTTGGAGGATTCATTCTCTTCGGATCAACTGGCCGCGAAACTCGGTGACACTGGCAGAGGCGAGACGGCGCCGGAATGATTACTTTTTACCCGGAAAAAATATGAGTCCGTCGGTATCGATGATTTCTTTGCTTTGCTCCTCTCTGGCAGAAGATGACTTATTGGACAATGTTAGCAAGAATTACATTCATCATGTAGATACATATGTACATATAACTTTTGTTGTAGAGTGCCGTTCTAGGTACCTAGCCCCTGGTAAATCGACCCCTTGCGCTCCACACAACGCGGATGACTAACCGGCTTCGTCGAAGCTGCTGGGTCCCGCCGCATAACGCCCCAAGGAACAACGGCGCAGGTGAAGGCTGAAGCTGCTGGGAGCTTCCCTTGTTCTGTTATTCAAGCCATCAACTCTCCAATCACCCGAATCCGCCTATCACGCACGCTCTTACTAGTGACGACCTCGCGAGACTTACTGGATTGCTTCGATTCTCTGTGCTTGCCTCTTTCTCTCTGCAGAGTGCCGCGATTGACGTCGCATCGTGTACTATCGCCGTCCCAACCGCATCTAACCGCATCACAAGCAGGCAGCATCGCGACGAATCTGTACCGGCTTCTGTGCATCTGTCGCAGCACCGACTCCTCAAGATCCCGCCCAGCACAATCTCCCATCAGAATGGCAGACTACAGCACCTTCAAGGTCCCTGATCTGAAGGTCATGCTAGGGCAGCGCAAGCTTCTCCAGACCGGAAACAAGCAAGCCCTGATCGCGCGATTGCAGGAAGACGATGAAAAGAAGAATTCGGAAGCACCCACGACTGCCAAGCCAGGTATGTGCCCCTCTCGACCGGTACCAATATAGAGCTCCCGGTCCTGCTCGTACACAGCGCCTGGACGAAAAAGCTGTACAGAGTGAGCTACGGCTGGGAAAGACAACGTATTTAATAACACCATGACACAGATGAAAAAGAAGACGAGATTACCTACAGTGACGACGAAGCTTCCGCTTCCAAAGCTGCTGTCGGGAATGCCGAACCTCCGGCAGCCGCGTCGAAGTCAGAACAGTCCGTTAAGTCAGCAGGGGCTGCGGCACCCGTGACAGGAGCCGGCCAGTCAGTAGAAGAGACGTCAGCTGAAGCCACCGAGTCTGCCGCACCTGCGCCTTCTTTTTCAATGGGCCTGCCATCCACCGCCGCCGAAGACGAAGCCAAAAAGCGTGCCGAGCGAGCCAAGAGGTTTGGTCTTGAGGACGATGACGAAGCGAAGCAGCGCGCAGAACGGGCCAAGCGGTTCGGCCTTGACCAGACAGAGCTTTCTTCGGGGCTAGACTCTGCGCTTCCGGAGCGGTCGTTGAAGCGTGGTCGCGGCCGTGCTACCGGCGGTGATGGCAATCATCATTCTGGGAAGCGCCAGAGCCTAGACCGAAGAGGACGCCAGGGCAGTGGTGGTCGCGGCAATAACAACAGCAACAAGGGCAATAAGGAGCATGGCAGTGATACGCTTAGTGCTGCCGATAGAGCCAAGGCCGAGAAGAGAGCCGCCCGATTCGCAAGCTCTTGAGGAGAAATTGATCTTCCTTGCGTCGCTGATTTTACGAACAAAGGGTCATGATTTTTCTTTATACTGGTGCATGACTGGAGAAAGTTTCTTCCTCTTTTTCTTTTTCTCGGACAGAAAAGCTGCAAACCCTCACTATAGGACAGCAAAGACAAAGACGAGGCAGAGATAAGTTTTTTCTCGATCCAGCTGCTCCAAAGCTGTTTGAGAGGAAGATGGGATAAAAGAATTACCTGTCCTCATCCAGGCTTCATGTTTTCTGTGTCAACAACGAGGAATGAACGGGCGTATTTCCACACATACACACATACAAAAATACACACAAAAAAGAATAGGAAAGAAGGAATATTAAAAAACAGGTTTCGATGGCGTTGGGCTTTGGAGTAATGGCGCATGTAGACCAGAGACGAGCATGTTGGATGATTAGGGGGGGAAGGTGATGTGGGCTTGACCGGGAAACACAACCTCCATGGGAGGGCAGGACTCTGTAACGTAATTCGTGAGAATCAAGCAAAGTGTCGTTTTTTTTCCCCTTCCTTACGAAGCGTCTGCCTCTTTTTTCGTGATTTCTGTGTGAGTTGAATCTACGCTTGCAAGTTACAACTTGCGACTGTGGCGTGTAAATCGTCTTGAACCACTGTTCCTGGACCTTGACTCTTCTGCCCCGGCATGTAATTCGGGGGTAAGTCAATGGACAGATGCACGCCGTGGTCTGTTAATGGTAACGGATGGAAGACATCTCTCCAATGATAACGATGATTGAGGCCGTTATCGATACTTGAATAACTACCAGACTGTAGCGTGCTTTGCTGTTTGGTCGGTGGTTCTTCTCCAAGGCTTCAACATGTGCCGCGGAATAAGTCCGCCCAACCACTCCGTACTTATCTACATATCGTCGCATGCATGCCTGGCGCGGATATAGACCAGGTACCAGCAGAAAGAGCATCGGCGAGCGCCTCACACAGAATAACTCCACATTCTTTGCATATCACTCCTATCATCAAGCAAGATGGCCGTTTTCCCCTTTTCTCCATATTTGAATGAGTGAGCACTAGTCAATCATTAATATATACTAAATCCAAAAAAAGAAAGCAGTAGAAGCTGATGGCGATGCTTCTTTGCATTAGCTTGCCTATGATATGCATCGGGGTTTGGCTTGGCCAGTTTGGTGCCTGAGTGCCGTGCAACGAGGAGTATGACGTGATATCATCTGAGTCAGAAACATTTGTTGAAATTTCTCTTTTGTCATGATGCTTTAATGCTGTGGATAATTCTTCGGACTCTTATCATATTACCTTAGTCGACTCAATGCTGGCCAGTGACTGCAGGCTACCTAGATCTTGAGAAGCTTCCCCGACTTCCTTCTCTTGCTCGGATTGATACAGCGCCTCCGTACGGGGTGCATGATTCCCTCCATCGGAGAACAGGGCAGTGCGTTTATGCCCCGCAGTGCGCTACGGGCTGCAGGTGTGACTATTTACCGAATTTTTTACCGCTCCGAATGATGTGGTGTAACGGATTGGCATTCACACACCGGAGTATTTTATTCGCTGGGTACTTCAACTTGACAACGGTAATGCTATGCTGAGAGCCTGAGACGGTGGTACGCTTGAATCCATGACCTGCTGGAGATGCATCATGCCGCGCGTCACGACCGCATTCTTCATCATCCAGCATGATAGGTAAACCAATTTTACCTAGAGTGATCTTCACCGGGGCTTGTCGATGTGATAGGCTCTCCGAGATCTCCTTCAGCAAGTCCCGTAGCGATTCTGCCTCGGCTGTATGTACTTGTTTGTCCTTTTCTGACTTCTCTGGTTGGTTCTTTATGCCAGGCGGATGGAAGTCTAGCCGATGTCTGATTAAGAAAAGGTTGTCCTAAGGGCTGAATTTGGTATGCTTTCCCGGATCTTGGTGCGGCTCGCTTCGGACCTGGCCCCTGTTTTTTCTGTGATGCGACTGTCCACAATGGTGGTGTATACCTACGAGTGCAATTACGTACCAGTTGGCAGTCCAGAGTTCACAGTGTTTGATGACAGCACGAAATATTCTTCCTTCAGGTATGTACTCCGTACCCACTGATTTGCTGAAGCACACAATGCCCAAAGGCCATGCGCATCTCGTCTCTATCGTGTTACATTCAGAGCATGGCGCATAATGCGCCGCGATCAAAGACGATGCAGCCCGACCATTTTAAACACGTGGAAAGGCCTTTGGGGGGGGGGGGGGGGGCATGCGGCCAGTGTTGCCTCGTCGAATCGGCCAATACTGACATGAATGATGAGCAGGTTGATGTAGGTAGGCATTCGGCCCCACGATCTAGGCAAATATCGCAAATATTAGGTACCTATGTACTCCATATGCAGCAACAGAATTAGTCGTGGCCCTCTGTAATGCCAGATTTCCACTGCTTTAAACACCAGAATACAGAATCCGACAGTGACGGCGAAACAGTGTGCAGCCGTCCTTGTACTTACCTCAATTGCAGTCAGCTACATACCTGCCAATGCGAGGAGAGGGTGACACGGAATAGGTAGGTAGGAGAGATACGTAGGTATAGGTACGCTGCGTGCTTAATAAACCCCAGGGTTCTCCGTCAGAACCGAGTCACTCATCGGACTGTCGGACATGCCAAACTCGGCCAATGGTGTTGCGGACAGCCCCTGTTCGCATCCTAGTCGGACCTCGCCTTGCATTGTCACCGGCTGCAGCAGTACCTTACAGGTAGTTACGTACCTAATTGCAGCTGTAGCCTGTAACAGCAGATTCGTCTACCCGAGGCAGGCAACAATTGGTAAACAGTTCTCGTGGCGAAGCCAATGGTGCAGAAGCTGAGCATTTCCGGCCATAGAAAGATGGAACTCATACTCCGTAGGAGAGAGGCCTAATTCAGAAAGCGCAGAAGAATCGCCATGAATCTGAATAACCGTCAATCATCACGCACGGACGAACGGAGAATAAAACATATGTCGTGAGATGGCTATATGTCGTCATTATAAGTCCAGGGGTCTCGCAACATGTATTCTGGAATACATATGCAGTCGGTGAGCTTTCAGCATTGTAGGACAAAGGTTTATGTACCCACGATTTAAAACGTGCAAAGCTCCAAAGTTTTCGCTCAAGCTACGCAAGTTGTGCGAAATCGATGCCAAAATATTTTGAGGGAGCATCGTGTGTTTACCACCAGTATAGTAGGTATGTATGTCTTCGCTTCTGCTGGACGTCTCTTAGAGCTGTGATTCCTTCGAACGCTTCGACCCAGCGTATGCAAGTCATACAGTAGTCTATGAGCCGCACAAGCCGTGTTGAGACGCGTTTGCCCATGAACTCGTCGCCTGTCGTGAGGCCTGCAGCTTTCAGCGCGCTTTCACACGACTCACGAGTATCAAGGCCGAGGGGGGTGCCCCCTCCCAGCTTCTCCTTGGTGCAACATGTCGCAAGTTCGTTATGTTGCGAGTAGCAACATAACGTTCGGCCTGTCTCGGCAAAATACGAAATCACTGTCAATTCCTTGACGTCAATTTCTAGTCACTGCGAGAAGATTCGGGGATTGGAGTACCTAGCATGGCGTTTGCTAGTTCAATGCGCTCTGCTAGGCGAACAAGGCGAGACAAGGCGAGACACGCAGCCGAGCGAGCCACAACTTACAAGACGTGGAAAAGAAGCGAACAATTTTGCTTCCTTTGCTGAAGAGTGCAGAATAAGCAATGGCAAAACATGCCGAAGCGAGAAGGTTGCTCTCTCTCTGATTGGGCCGAGGTGACAGCATCGCCGCCAATCAGCTGCGTGCAATAACTTGGAAGGAGCGAGTCGCACGTGCCAAGCGTGGAAGGCAAGAAAGCTCCTATGTATTCCGTAGGACGGCTTATTGGACCCCTCACATCATCCTAATCTGGCAGTAACACATACTCCGTAAAGGTATTATTACATCCCACATGCGTCTCTTGAATCTTCATGAAGAGTGCAACGAGAGAATGCAGAAGGAAGCATTAGTTCTTTAGTGAAGACGGCTTTGGCCAAAATGGGTTCCATGATGGTCAACTCCGAATAGACCGTTTCAGTATCCTTATCATTTTCTTCAATATCGCTCGAGAATTTTTGGGGGGTTCCGAACGTGACCATTTGGTCTTTCGAAAGAACCGAAATCTGCAGACTGCGGCCGATGGCCCTATCGGAGTACCTATCGCACGCCGCCAAGAAGCAACGCGGCATTGTCGATTGATGGTTGACCAGGGTCAAGGGGCGTGCGAGGACGCGCCGGCGCAAGTCACCAAGTGTTGTAACTCATCATGCATTGCGACAGCTGCGATCGATTATTACTCCGTAGAAACGATGGCAACGTGAACGTGGCGGCTTCACCAAACCCCTGTGCGGCTGTGCCTCGTGAGTCGTGAGTCGTCGACAGAACACAAGAACAGGGTCTCCGGCCGCTCTCGAAGCGATGCACCAACTGTTGTACCGACAACGCCTCACGTCAGCATACGTAGGTACCTACTCTGTACAGCCTCTGTCATTCCAACTTACCAGTTGTGTGAGTACGGAGTACATATACCTATACATACATACATACGCACAGAGTACATGAAGTAAGTTTTATGTGGACGATCTGTGATCACTGATCCCCCATCCCACCCCCCTTGTGCGGTGGAGTGCGCCGGGGCGGGCAACGGTACTCCCGGCTCCGTACCTAGGTACATAGGTATGTACATGTCCCCGAAGCACTTCACCGCTGAAATCGCTGAAATCTTTGCCAACAATGATCCATTGAAACCCAAGCTCATATCAACAGTGTTCACTGTTGAATGTAGCACAGTCATCTCTGCCAAGGCCCAAGTCTCCCGAGAAGCTACCTACCTATGAATCAGTGTAGGAACCTCTTTTTGTGAAGCGCTCGATGACAGAGCTTGACACCCAACTCGAGCCCGAACGGCCACCACCGTCGATTTTCACAAGACAACCAGACTCTAATCATGCAGCCTGCTCGATCGATTTCGTCATCATCTAGCGGCGCAGTCTGGCTTTGCGACTCACAGAAGCATGCGCATGTGTATGTACTCTGTAATTAGCAACCAAAGCACCCCCAAACTCCAGTCTGCCCAGTCAAGATTCGAGATGATGGACTCTTCAACGGCGCGGCGATGTCCGTTTGCGAGGAGGAGGCCCAAAAACTGCCAATGGGATCCAATTCGATTACGGCACGCGCATCGAAGCACCTCCGAGCGACCTGTCAATTTATTATTTGATTATTATGGGGAAATCCCTGCGCCTGGATGTTGTCAAAGACTACATACCTCCTATGCGCCGGCCACAGACTGCAGTACGGGCCACCGTGCAGCATGCAGCTAGGACTTTGTACGCCACAGCCAAACATACCGTTCTTTGCAACTTCGGTCAAGAATCAAGATGTCTATTGTCACTCTGATCCCTTTCGTCCTCTCCTCTCTTCTCCTCCGTGTCCTTTACAAAGTAGACCTCTCGGCTCGGGGTCTTGCAGGGACTTGCAACCCCAATTCTCTACGTCAAGTCTTAAGACTTCTCTTGGCGCGATTCAGTTTCTGCCATCGCAATTCGCGGCATCTCCTCCGAACGCTGGTCTCAACTTCAGGCTTTAGCTTCATTTTTTGTCGCTTTCATCAGTGTACTCGCGACTGGACTTTGTTTTTTTTTTTTTTTCGTCAAGAAGCGGTCTTATTATTCGCGTAAGCTTGGCATAACGGATCCAATCATACAGTTACATCTAAGCCCCAACAAACCTCCTCGAACAGACGGCAACGTGCATCATATACCGGACGGAGACGCGATCGGATGCCAGCCTTCCGACCAACGCCAACCTACGTCGTTTTCTATTCCAGTTCGGTTCAGCCCGCCTAGCCTAGGAAGGTGTTCTCCCCATATGATATACCCTTCCGCACATACCCATCACGCTACGCCGTTCAAGCTTGACACCGAGGCGTGTGATATTCTCCCGTTGATCTTTTAATTCAGCCTGCCCATTCCGTCTGTTTCTGTTACATGTTCATCCTAAATGCCCTCTCGGTGTTGCTCTCTATAGAGTTCCTTTTCCGTCGAGTCTGAGTCGCAACCCCCCAATATATACTTGACAGCGGCTCTCGCGATAGACGTGATCGTGAAAAACTTACACGGCCACCACGTTTGACAATTTTCACACTTAGGCAACTCTGTTGTCTCAGAGCCAGTTTGTAACTCGACCTACGTTAGTACCGAAGTCTCTTAACAAGCACATGACACCGTTCCAACGTTGAAGGAAAGACAAGCTACGCACCTTAAATCTCGAAGCATCATGACGTTTCGAACGATGGACGATGACATCCCTGCCAGGCCATCGGATAGTTATTGGCTTAGAACGAACAAAAATATCGTACCAGACGCTATTCCCAGACCTCTAAAGCGGACCAGACCGAAGAAGTTGGAACTCCATCCAGTGGGAACCTCATCACTCCATGCTATCAACAATACGGATTGGTCTCCTGGCTCCGGGATGCCGATTCTCCCTGCGCCCTCACCGAAAAGCCCTCTAAATCCTCAGAACAGAATACAACCGAACACCAAAAAATTCAACACTCGGGCAGACACAAGCTCTTCATCGTCCACCAGGTTACTTGGCGATACCTCGAAAACAACGCGAGCCTTGAACAAACGGTTTCGACCGCTTGTACCTCGCGGATCTGACGCTTTGCCCCCCGTTTCAAGAAACGACACTCCAGCAGGCTTGGCTTATCGGTCTTATGGTTTAGAAGGCAGAGGCCTAGGGATCCAGAATAGTCGGCAGGCGACCGAAAGTTCGGCGCAAAGTCGATTTGGGCTGCCAGCCGGACCTGTCACCGTTTATCCTGAACTTGACCGCTATCGCGATATTCTGCCATCGGAAAAACATCAAGGCCGACAAGATGATGACGCTTCATATCGTCTGGCAATGCAGAATCCGTTACCGCCAACTCCAGTCTCGCTGTGGTTTCCTGAAAGCAGTCAAGCGAGTGCTATGAGCGGGAGCCCCTCACCCAAGTTATCAGGTTCGCCTAGACCCGGTGGAACATATAGTCGGGACACAACACCTACTTCAATGTCATCCCAATCTCCTGATTTTGTTTCACCTCGTCGTGTTCCTGCGCCCTATACGACTGCGCGCCAACATAGCGCATCCTTCCACAGGCCTCCCGTCACAAGGCGATGTGCCGGAAGTTCTTCTCACGCAGTAGACTTGGAGGCGCTTGATCCGGCTGGCCTTGCTTCTGTTCGCGAATCTCTGGCGTCCTCCTCATACAACTCAACTGTGAAAGAAGGGGCCAGAAAAACTTACTGGAGCAGATTACCACCATCACCGTCAAGTCCCTTGCCGAGTCTCTGTTCACCAAACGTTCGCCAGTTTAAGGACGCCGATGAACAGTCGAAATTGAATAGTCTGCAGCATGATCGAAACAGGGAGATTCTGTTCAATCCACAGAGTCCTCGTCGTCAAGATGCTTCGCCTCTATCCCGTTCAAGTCCACCTGTTCGCCCAAGACGAAACGATACGCCAGACATGAATTCACACTTTTCTACAGCCACTCCAATCATCCAAAGCAACTTGAAGTGTACTGTACGCGGCGCCAAAACACAAGTTGGTAAATGCGTCGGGCCTAAATCTCCTGCATGGTCCGCCACCTCGCTTGTACAGACCAGAAGTACCCCTTCAACATCAAGTCTACCTTATCACGAGCGTGAACGCGCATCGTCGTATCCAAACTCTCCATCAGGTGCTGGAATGCGATTCAAAGGTACATCAGAGCCCGTGATATCATCTCAGAAATTATCTCAGAAGTCACAAGCAAACGCAGAAGCGTCTTCACGAACCAGGTTTCCTTTTTTCGGAAGACGAAAACCTGCCTCTGACGGCGCAGCCAGGGCCGACGAGAAAGCGGAAACTAGAAGCCCTGTAGGGAAAGGCCCTATGGCAGGCACTGGCCACGAGGGCTATGGCCGAGTCGGTACTACTCAAAGAAGCAGAGGAAGTGATGGTTTTGGTTTGACCCAGAAGGCGACGAATACGCCATCTTTCCCTCACAGCTCAACAAGCTCTGATACCTTTCTGGCTGACAGGGTCAACCCAGTCATCATTTTGGGTGGATATGTCGTCGATAATATGAACAGAAGTTTCGATACATCTCGTCCCGAGCTCAATCATGCAGTTTCTTCGTATTCTGATACAAATTCGATACTTTTGTCGGAAGGCCTGCCACTACCCAGCCTTGGAATGAGTCCTCCAATCGGCAAGTCTTTCATATCTGTTGAAAGTTCTGATGACATTCGTCAGCCATCGAACAAAGTATCTTCAAGAGGTATTGCCTTACAATCTGCTCTTGCATTCAGACGGTCGATGCGAAGGTTGCGTTCGGTTCCCGATACTCCGCTACAGCTCCCTCAGCCGATAAATACCGCTTTCGCTACGCCGCGTTCAACAAGCTTCGACACTGACATTCTTCCTACTGGGTCTTTCATCGAATCACCACGAGCCATACGCGAAGAACCGAGTGCGTTATATCCAGTGCAAAAGAAATGCAACAATTTTCCGCTCTCGCCCCTGAAATGGAAATTCTTTCGCCGGGCACAGGATCAAGTCAGTGCAAAAATAGGCAAGAAAAAGGAGCAGATAGCAGCCAACGTCAATTCCGTTGATAATATTTCTGTCACCTGTTGCAACACCACCGACGCTACCGAAAAAGACAAGGGAACGAATATTGTGCATGCCGACACTGAAGTAGATACAAGAGAGGCAAATATGTATACGCAGCCTGCGAACGTTCACCCTGCGACTGACTCGTCCTTTGCCTTTCAAAGCATGTCGATGCCTCGCCAGTTACCACAGCAGCCATGTCAATCGTCCGCGAAAGTATCATCTATCGACACAGCTTCATCATCAGCTGTTGACTACTTTGACCCCAATGACAGCGAAATATCGAGCCAGCTTGCTCAGCTCGATCGCTATCGACGTGTGGTGAATGATAAAGGCCATAAGAGTCCATCTCCACGGAGCTTTTCCCAACCGTTTCGAGCCGGCTTTTACCTGCGAAGCAAGCATGCGAAAACAGAGCTCCACGACCCCCAGTCAATTGCGACGATTTCAATGCCAATAATTTCACCAAATCCGGTGCCTGGATTTTCAATGGATCAATCAACACTGAATAGCGAAGAAAATCCGGCTTCTGACACTTACTCGAGCTGTATAGTGTCTCCAGACGTTCGACTGCGCGAAAATGAGTTTCTCGCATTTTCTCCACCAAGTGGCTTGGATGGTACGATGCACGCAAGCTTGAGAAGCCCTGGAACGAGCGACCCATTTGCCACTGCAACAACTGTAGTTCCGAATACCGCGGACCCTCCTTTCGAAGATGAAGTTTGGGATGAGTACAACGATTTGCTCGATGGCGGATGCATAAGAAGACCTCCATCCGCTGCCTCTTCAGAAGGCGTCCCGTTCCACCTGGAAGTATATCAGGACAAGCTGAAGAAACGAGAAGCTCTCCTAACCCCAATATCTGTAAGCGACACCTGCAAGGATCCGGCGTGTTCAAAAGTGCAGGCCTGTACAGATGTGAACCGCTGTAGCCCGGGTATGGTGGAAAGCGAGCGCTTTCAGACCGCATTGCAGCAACTCCGGAAACCTTCTTCGAATCGGCTACCTAGTGCGGCCCTCTCTGAGCATGGAAGAAGCAACAGCTTCGTTCACACAAAACGTGCATCCGGCGCAGACAGAAATAGCTCGTCCTCGCTCCAAACAATATTATCTGACTGTAGTGCTAGCTCCGCAAATGATGGGACACCCTTCTCTGAAGTCAATCTACGTATAGGATCCATGACAGTCAGCAAGTGGCTCACCTTTGGACACGTTCTATTCAGCGACATTCGGCATCAGTTGCCCTTTTTCGAGACGTTAGTCAACAGCCACTCAATTCTCGTCATCGATGGTCTCGGAAACGACGATTGGTCATTCTTCGTAGCCGAAACGTATCCGTCTATCTCGGTCTTTAACCTTTCCCCTCGACCACCACTCCCCCCTCAAGCCAAGAAGTCCTGGAAAAAAATTCCCTCGAGCCCTACAAACCATCACCAAATCAGGTACACGTCGCATTTGGATCGATTCCCTTTTGCATCACAGACTTTCGACGCTGTGGTATATCGCTTCCCCGCTGTGGCGCCTGAATCGCATCACCGGAACACTTTAAGAGAAGCTCGACGAGTTTTACGTCCTGGTGGCTACATGGAATTGTCCATTCTAGACTTTGATTTCAATGACATGGGTAGCCGTGGCCAACGCTCTGTTCGACATCTGAGGGAGAAGATTCAGCTGCAGAATCCAGACATGAACATCGCTTCCACAGCTAGTCTCATCACGCGTCTGCTTGGGAACGTGGGGTATGCCGACATCAAAACTGCTCGTATTGGCGTTCCTGTTGCCGGACCGTTATTGCATACCGGCAGTCAAAAAAGACAGATCAATTCTGAACTTTGCAAGGGCAATCATGTCCCGGGTCTGGCCGCAGAGATGAGGCATGATGAAAGCCTTCAGACAGATGATGACATTACCAAAATCGTTTCTCGTGTTGGCCGATGGTGGTACAGCCGATGCTACGAAGATGCCGCTGGACTCCCACAAGACAAAAGCATTTGGAACGATAGATCTTTGTTATCCGAATGCGAGCAATTCAGGACCAGTATAAAGCTCACGGTGTGCAGTGCACGAGCACCAGATCGTTTCGCCAGCTGCTGATCGATTGGAATTTCAACTACATCTGGCACTATGAAAAAAAGCTTGAGCGTGCTATAGGACTGATGAGAGAATGTCCAGGAAGACTTCTCGGCTTCGGCTATATGTCTGAGGTCTCATAGTATATTCATAACGAGGCCTGCTACAGGGCATTGGTCTCAAGAGTATCCTACACGAACGTGGCGAAGTATGGACTACTAGTATACTTCACGCCAGGCACCCTTACGATCATGTTCTCGATTGAACTCTTCTTACACTGATATCTCTGGTTGCTTTTTACTCAAGTTACTTTCAGCTATGACAGTAAACGCTAAACAAAGGCACTTCTGCAAGAGGAAGGTCATATACTTACCATGGTCCATGGTGTCTTACGTACCATGAATGAGAGAAGAGAGAAAAGAGATGAGCGGAGGGGGAGTTCGTGGTATTGAAACCGACAGGACCGTGGTCACAGGTGTAGAGTTTCTGGCCAACAGCGAATGTGACAAGGGGCACGTATTGTAACGAGCGTCTAAGGTATTCAACAGCTCTCAACGAAGCAGGTCGTTTTACATGGCAATGCCGCGATGAGCCCACGTCCCTTACTTGTCATCATCAGCTTGGGCATATCCGGCAATGGTAAGGATCAGAGAATGCTCGTGTTATTTTAGAAGTTTCGAACAGCGGGGACAGTCTTTGTCGAAAGTTGGCTCGGTTTCGTAGGATGGAATGGCAACAGGTTCGAGAGGCAGAAATAACAAAGTATTGGCAATGCTGGTCATTGCGTTTCTCTTCCATGACTTTCAAAGGAAACATTGAAAATAGATAGCAGCCTGCAGGGTATAGATTTCACCATCACTCTGTGGTATGTAATCTTACCAACACCAGCACTGCTGCAATTCGTGAAGAGTGTATGTGATGGTCAAGTTTTCGTAGTAATATACATGTTATACAAGACAGCGAATCGGTGCTGCTCGACACGTCTCACTTCCCCTTGAAAAGATGCAAGAGAGGGTATCATTCACAAAATCAAGATGGTTGTTCATCAGCCTTCGCATCCGCCGCAGCCAAGTCCACAGCTCCTTCGTCGGCTACCGCATCCACATCACCCTGGGAAGGCTCCTCCACAGCATTGGCACTAGCTTCGTCTGCATTAGGCCAGCGCCGTAGAATCGCCACAAAGCCGCCTCCTGCGATTCTTTCGCCCACCTTGGGACGCATCACCTGTACGAGCTTGCCCTCTTCTCCCTGAAGGGACCGCCTGGGCGAGACTGTCTTGACATCCCAGTGCCTTCCTCCGCCCGCGTCGTGAACGCCGTCCGAAGTAGTTGACACGGGGAGCTCAAGAACCTTCTCCAAGCGTAGCGGGATTTTGTTGACAGTATACCATTTCTGGAACTCGCCGATCTGGCTGATGGAGGGCTTGAACACGACCAATATGCCATTCGGTAGCAGGGCTTCTACGACACGGCCGGCGTTATCCTGCGCAGAGGGGAGATCCAGAATCGCGCGTGAGAGAAACGGCCTCCCGCCTGACTTTGCGAGGCGCTCGGACAAGTACTCGTCGATGCTGCCGACATGGAAATCAATCGATGGAAGGTATTGCGCTCGTCGAAAATTCCGAATGAGTTTGTAGGCGGCCTGTGAATGTTTTGGCTTGTTATCGAGTGTATGGAGAACGGCTCGGCGCGACGCTTTGTACTGGTCAAACGCCTCTTCTGCGGCTGGATCGAGATTGAGGCGCGTAGGAGACGGGTCATCTGGTCGTCGAATGGTAGCCTCGCAAATGTCGTGGCGAAGAGATGCCGGTAAGGGAGGATTGGCGGCGTGAATCGCTCGGGCAAGATGCAATGTCAAACTGCCCATGCCGGTACCGGCTTCGAAGATTTCAAACACAGGCGCCGGGTCTCCTTGTTCATCATTGCAATCGTCCTCGCCGGGAGGTGATGGATGCAAGTCCAGAAGCGACACGATCGTGTTCGCATCGTGCGGGTATATTGGGGTGGCCAAGCGGCCGTCGCTGTTGACAATGTAGCTGGAGAGGGTTGGCTCTTGTAACACGACGCGATTGCCCTTGCTGTCGGTAACGACGTCGAGTATGTTTTTGCCAATCAGATCGGCCGCCTCGAGCGATGCTCCGTACGATAGTTTGACGGTGCTGGAAGAACGGAGAGGTGCTGTGAGATGCCACTTGGGGTACTTTGTGCCGTGCTGGCGAAGGAGGAGAACATCGTGCTCTGCGCATGGAGTGAATCAGCGGCGTCAGCGAGGTTTGCGATTAATAAAGAGAGGATGATGTTGCTTGGTGAGAGGGAAATAGATGAGCGTCTAATGCGATACCTTGAATCTTTTGGTTGGATGAGAATGCTCTGCGCAAAATCTGGACCGCTTGGCGGTTGCCGAAGCGCAAGTTAGGCGGCATCTTAGACGAAAAAGAGGAATAATGAGAGCAAAAGTCAGTGGAAGGCACTGTGCCCACTGACGACTTTACCAGCCTGAGCCAGGCACAAGTGGCTCCGCAAAAATAACACAAAACTTCCTCCACTTTTCGGCGCAACGCGTCAATTCACAATACATACGTAGCTTCATTCACAAACCAACCCTATCATCTTTGAGCAGCCATGGAGACGCCAGCACGCCGTTTCAAAGCCATTCAGGAAACATTCAACGTCACGCACTACATAGAAATCGCGTGTGGTTAGTCCTTACAACAGGCAAAATTGGCGAAACAGATCGCTAACACTCCGTAGAGACGAGGGAATACTCCCAACCTTCCTTTATGGCTTCTACATCACCACCTCTACCCTCGTCAGCTTCCTCCATCAAACCCTTTGATACCAGAAATGCCCTCCTATCGTCATTCGGATACGCAAGAAATACTGCCAGGAAATCTGGGTGCTCAACAAAGTACTTTCCAACCGCCTGCCGCCCCGCAACTCCCAGTTCCTCACCGAAATCCGTGACGCAGATCTCAATCGCCCGTCCCAAGAGATCTGCACTCTGTAAGACCGAAATCAACCTCAAGCTATTCTCAAAAGACGTCGGCTGACTGTGTTGTGGTGGCAATTGGTCGAGCCTACGGTGGCGGCGTTTTGGTATTGGTAAGTCTGCGAACTTGCGCGCTTGCGTACGTGTATCTGGACCTTGTGTTGAGTGATGGGTAGGTGTAATCGCATCCTCAGCGCCTGGGGTCGACGGCGGCGCTGTATCAGGGGTATTTGCCTCGTCGATCTCTTCCTCGCGCCGACGCTTCGGAGCCCTTGCGCCCTCGATACTCTCATCCGTTGGGCGTGCATCTGGCCAAACTTGCTTCATGAGAGAGTAAACCCAAGGGATACCCTTGGTGCGAATCGTCTTCACTTTGTCGCCGTATTTTCTCCCGAATTCCTCCCACTGCTCGTCTGTCGTCTCGATCATTCCGGTCTCATCGTCGTAATGGTTCCCAGACCGGGTAATGAGTGTCAACGCCCTTTTCATGTTCATTTCGAGGGACTTGAACTTCGAATTCAATGACGCGATCGACCATACAGTGGTAGGGAAATCCTTCTTCATACGCGGCAGTACACCTTCTAACAGTTTTGCACGAGCCGCAGCCTTTCTGCTTGTCCGATACCATGCGCCGTCATTCAACGCAGTCACCAACACCAACGCCTCGAGAAATACCCGCGTTTTACGCAGATCCCACAAAATCCTCGGTGTTTTCAAGACAGACGGCGGCTGGGTCGCGGACGGAATATTAGGCTGCAGACGCGCAGATGTATCGGGTTCCGCGGTCTCGAGACTCGGCGTCGGCGTTGCCATTTCTGTTGCGTTGGGTAGACTCGCTGTCAAGCTCGAACTATTGCTGCATCAGATCGTCCGCCATGAAAATGTAAGATTCCAATCCTGCAGTCGTTCCCGTCATTTCGGGCCCGGAAAAACGTCTCTACGATGTGTAGGTACCTAGGTAGCTACCTACCATGTACTTAGGTTACAGGTATGTAGGTAGCGGCTAGGCTGCATTTGTCACTTTTTCCGGGCCCGAGATGACGGGAACGACTTTGCAGGATTGGGTACCAACATCGTCATGGCGGCCTGGTGCGATCTTACCGTCGACGATCTGATGCAGCAACGGCTAGAGCTTGACGGCGAATCTACCCAACGCAACGGACATGGCTATGCCGACGCCGAGACCGCGGAACTCGATGCATCTAGACGTCTGTAGCCAATATCCCGCCTGCAACCCAGCCACCGTCTGTCTTGAAAACACCGAGAGTTTTCTGGGATCTACGTCAAACGCGGGTATTTCTCGAGGCGTTGGCGACTGTGTTGAATGACGGCGCATGGTATCGGACAAGCAACAAGGCTATGGCTCGCGCAGAACTGTTGGAAGGTGTACTGCCGCGTATGAATCTACCATTGTATGGCCAATCGCGTCACTGACATCGAAGTTCAAGTCCCTCGAAACGGACATGAAAAGGGCCTTGTAATTACCCGGTCTGGGAACCATTACGACGATGAGACCGGAATGATCGAGACGACAGACGAGCAGTGGGAAGAATTCGAAAGGAGATGCGGCGACAAATCACTAATTATTTTTTATTTTATTAATCAGTGAAAAAGTTGACGTCGACGGAGTGACCGAGGTACATCGTAGAGACGTTTTTCCGGGCCCGAAATGACGGGAACGCGGTACACATGTATGTACATTAAAATCGTCGACGATCTGGTGTCGCAACAAGCTGGGAGTCTAGCCAACGCAACGAAAATGGCAAACGCCGACGCCGAGTCTCGAGACCGCGAAACCCGATACATCTGCGCGTCCGTGACCCAGCCGCCGTCTGCCTCGGAGATGAAAGCGCTGTTGGGCGCGGCGATGGCCAGACCCAAGAGTGGATTTTGGCGCCCTGCCGGTCAGAAATACACCTTGAACTTGTGATTACAATAACTCGTGTTCTAAGCAGTGGATTGGGCTCATTCTAGGCTCAAAGCAACCGAGTTCGATTGTGTACTAAATTAAAACAAAACACTCTCCGGCATATCATTATGTTTTGGGCTGGAATTCGCTACGGCAGCCCTCTCGTTGTAGTAACCGCTGTCTTAGACAACCTACGAACGTCGTTCGCGCGCTCACGCAAAAGTGACAGAAGAGCAATAGACTCATCCTGCTTATATTGTTTTATACTACTCTATTTTATGGTGGCAGATTTGAACAGGCGTGCAGCTCCCGCCGGTATTGGCTCTGCTGCCAGAGTTTCGCCCCTTCCCTCGCAGCCGTGCTTCGAGGAAAGCACGACCCGTTGCTCAACACATATGTGTATGTATGATGGCACATCGCGCTGTTGCGTCTTGCAGCTCGTTGAGTGTTGTTCTTGACTTTTTTTAAATTCCGCTGCTCCGACAGCCCGTCATCTTTTGCCAGTTTCTTCATGTGGTATATGCCGTACAAAGCATCGCGACGCATCATCTGCGGCAGCTTTCTACGCATGCCTTTCCATTCCAATATCCTATGTAGCCCCAAAGAAATCAAGTGCTAAAAAAAATGTCAAAAGTAGTTTCATCGCTGGTAGTCGTACAAGAGATCTCATCTTTACGGAGCGTCCATCATCTTTCCGTATACCGAACGCCGGCACCATGAGTCGATTGAAGAAAAAACGAAGAGGACATGGTGGAAGAACGCCCACGAAATATTTCCAACGCAAGAAATCAGATCGCACTGAAGCAAAAGTGTGTGCTACAATGGCTGCCAAAACGCCTATGCTAATGTGCCAAATACTGAAAAAAAAAAACCCCCCCCCGAATCAGCATCCAAGAGTAGCAGGAACTGCTGGTAGCCACTGTCTCAAGCCGCCTGTTTGTCTGCGCGTTGTCTCGAACACCATGTTTGCAGAACAATCACCCCGCTGTCGATAGCCTCGGTTTGTTGCTCTTCAAGTAAGCATGCCTTGTGAGATGAGGCGCTTGCTAGTGCACCCATTGCAAGTGTGGCCCAGCCCGACTGTCGTTTTAAAAAACGAATTTCCCTGATCCCACATAATCAAAAGCCGCTGACCATGCCTCTTGTGCATCAGAAACGTGGACGCAGTGATGATAGTCTTCTGCGAAGTAGGGCTGAATCCGAACGCCAACATGCTCTTCGAGAATAGAGACACCCGAGTCATATTGCCGTCTGCATCGCTTTGTCCACGGGTCTACCTTCACTGGGCTGTGATAACAATACGAATTGGGTTTCGCATCGCGAATACCAAATACAACGCCAATGCTAGTAAGTTGATTCCACATCTCGTGGGCTGCGTGTCTTGTGGCCTCTGAATGAGGATTGGCTGCGTAAAGTGATTGGGTGATTGCGTACCGCAGGGTCAACGCATCGGGGCTGTTGGGACCAAAGCGTGCCTCTACTTGTCGTTGCTGCAGACGAAGTTCTGGTACGATTTTATCAAAACGATCGGCGTTGACGTAATTATAGAACAGGGCGAGATCGATCCAAGTTCTGGCGACGTACGGGTGACGACGGCTATAGATGGCCTCGAGCTCTTCAGCTATGGTCGGAACGCCACCCCAAAGAAGTTCTGAGACTGTCGAGGCTCCATGCTTTTGTTGAACATCGTATAAGCAAGTGAATATTTGTCGAAGAGGATGCGACCTTTCAAAATTAGTCGTTGAGTACGCAGCCAAGTACTTGCAAAGCGCTGTCATCATGCCAGGATCTCTATGCACCATTCCCAGCAGCAGCTCCATGATGCCCAAAGGTGAGATTTGCTTCAAATCTTGTTCTAGTTGTTTGAAGGCTTTCATCAGGAAACTCCCCCCTTTATCAGCATCTCTTGCCTCGAAATAGACGTTTGCTTCCAGGAGGAGATCACTAGATCCAGCTCCCCAAACCATGATTACAGGCCAATTGATACGTGCATCAGTCTCCACCTCGCATTGACGGCAATTCAGGAAAGTCTTCCGCATGTTGCCAACAATGAGTTCTTGTGCGCGCAGTAGATCAGGGGACCGAAGATAGCCAGGAGTTGGTGGCGGCGTTGGCGTGCGACATCGTATGTGTGCTGGCAAATCGGCGGATAACTCGAAATCAACCAGATCATATTCAGTCACGCCCTTTCTCTTGAGATAAGTTCCCAAGTTCACGACTCGGCCGTTGCGAACAAATTCCGATACTTTCCCCTCAGCATCACGCTGGAATTTCTTGGACAGCAACCGCTTCACTTCGTCCTCGGTGTTATTCTTAACAAAACCCCACTGCGAGAACCTGGTTTTGTACATTTTCGGCCTACATGGTGTGTCAGTCATCGGCATGTCGTACAGCTCAAAATCATGTGGGAAACATAAAACCGAACTTACGTTGCTTGGAAGCCGAACCTTTCGGCCATGATGGACATGACTTCCTTGAGTGGTTTTCTTTCTTCCAAGTATAGAGTGCGTATTGTCCCTTTGAACTGCTCCCAAGCCTCGGCGGGAACCTGTTCACGTGAAGGTCGTATTCCCATTTGGCTGCGGAGAGCAATAGACCCTGGTTTTTGGTCCTTTGGTCATATTCGTTAGAGCGATACAAGACACGCAGAATATCAAATCATAGGCCGTACAGTACTTACTAGCATGAAAAATGAAGACTCTGGTGCTGATGAGGCCAGTGGAACATCGGAGGGCTTTGGTGTAGCGGGTTCTTGTTTGACTTGCGGAGCAAGGGACGATGTGTTCAACGAAGGCAGAGAAGCTTTTTGTCTGTGCGGTCTCGCCGGCACCTTTCCCTTTACTATCGTATTAGGGCTCATTTCCAACATAAACTGCTGATCTTCAACACTAATATTGGTCTTGGGAGGTTCCGAGGCGGATGGCTTCAAGGAACAAGCGCTCGTCGCTGGGGAGTCAAGGTTGTTGTTTTCGAGATGAAACGGCATCGCATGAAGATCGTTATCCCGGTCGAAAACTCTGTTTCTATTATGAAAATCTCTGATCCCAATAATGGATGCGGTGGTGTTATTGCTGCCGCCGTCGCCGTTGCTGTTGGTGTTGAAACCATCTGGCGGAGACTGGTTGATCCTCGCGCTGATTGTTCCAGGAGGGCGCCATGGCTCGAACCCAGTGGTGCCTCCAACTCCTGGGGCGGCATGGCTCACCGAGTTGACGGCGGATAATATCGTGGGAGATGGCACCAAATGACTGTTTGACATTGGAGACTGAGCTATGGAGCTTCGGATACGATTGGTGGCCATGAAATTGTCAAGGCTCCCGAACTGTCCGGAAGAGGACATCGCGAAGGGGCTCGCCAATCTGTGTTCCTGAAAACTCCCGTATGACCAAGGCGGGGGGCTTATGGATACCGGGCTCGTCATCCGTTGCATTGAATCGAACGAGCCCCAAGCCTCATCAGCAATGGTGATGGGGCTCACGGGTCCGCCGCTGCTGCCACAAAGTGGTAAAGGGTCGAAACCGATGTTCGACCGAAAGCTGTTCATTCCGACTGACGAGCATTCAAGATCGAGGCTGTGTTGATGTTGTTGACGATTAGAGCTGCTTGTGTTACTGACGGCGGTATATATGGGCCTCGACGGTAGACGTGTTGGAACAAACGACTTCTGCTCAAACGGATCATAGCCCTTGTTTTCGAAGTGAGCTGCTGACCGGCCGAGCTCTACCCCTCTCTCTCCTCTGTGAGACTGATGAAGGAGAGCCTCAAGTTCGGTGTCGGTACATCCCTGGTTGCTGTGTCGGTTGTTATTACTGTGATGGCCGTCGTTCTGCGCGCTAGACGAGGTCTGCATCCAGTCCATTCCTCCCCCATGATGAGAAGCTAACTTCCCGCCGTGAGTCTGCTCTGGCTGACTGTCCAAAGATAAAGCCCCGTCGTCGCCAATATCGAAAATGGGCCAAGAAGCGAGACCATGGGGATTTGGGTTGAAGGCAGAAGCCGTTGGTTTTCCTGGCGAGAAATTGAACATGTCAACAACCAGGCCAGTAATCGGGCCTTCTTCAAGACCAAGGTCTACTGGCTGAAGGTCAGGCAGTGAAAATGACAGGGACAGGAACTCGAACGTGTCGAGGACCGCTTGATAACGCTCAATCGCCCACAAATGGATGCATCACTCGGTAAAAGGGCGAATCGTTGTGCAAGCACAGGACTATCACAAACTGAATGATGAAGTAGGCGGCCGCTGGCGCCCATAATCGCCAAGAAGAAGAGATAGAATCAGGCTTTGTGGTCAACAATAGGACAAGAAGTCAGTCAGCAAATAAGGATCGGCTGAGAATGGAGCTTTGGGCTATTGGTACCGTTCCCCAGACTCGGCCGACGTGGGTAAAGTCTTGATAGGCAAGTTCTGAGTCGGATAGAGTCTGGTCTTGTTGTTCTTTCTGGTGGTCCACACGAAATCAGGGACCGACGCAGGGTCGCTAGTACTGCGTGGACGTAAAGTCAGACGCTTGCAAGAGCTTAAATACAAAAGTTCCCGTGACCAAATTATCCCGTCTAGTAAGGCTCAATGGCAGGCTTCTTAGGGCGTGATCCGGAGAGGGCCTCTTGCTGGGGGGACTGACTACCTAGGTACATACCTTGATATTAAAGAAAAGGACGACAAGCAGCCCCAATTGAGATGCCGGGACCAAGATATGCAGGCGAGCTTCCGTCGGAGGAATTCATAGAATAAAGGAGAGGCCGAGGAAGGAGAGAAGCAGGCCACGGTGACAAGAAGGTGGGGATGGAGGGAAAACGTGAAGAAATTGGGGGAAAGAAGCGGTTGCAATGGAGAGGGGAATGTAACCCGATGCGGGCTGTAGACAAGCTGGTAACCGAGAGCCGCAACTGGTGAAGCAAGAGAAAGCTGCTCTGCAGTCTGGAGCGCGGAGGAGAACAGGGCTTATTATTGAGAGGCAAGATGGCTGTTAATGAGGGGGGGCAAGCGGCAATGCGACCAACGGCCAGAAAAAGAAGGTGAATTAGCCCCGGGCCACCACACACGAACACAAGGCGCCAATCACGAAGCCATGATGCGAGCCTCAACTCTCTCAAGAGTCAAGCGCATACCTCGACCGCGAGCTGGGAGGAACGAGCCAGAGCCCTGTGCCAGTCAAGGCGTGAGAAAAGCGCCAGAGGCTGTCGAACGGCCCGACAAATTGAGCCTGGCAGCAGTCAACGGGACGCAAGCAAACGCATTGTAACCTTGCAGCCTTTATCGCAGCAGCGCTACCTCGCCTTGCAGGCTTGCCATGTAATGTACATGCCATGCCAGCTTGCCTTGCAGCCGCGGTAAGATTTCATGGAGTTCGATCAGTCTGCGCTGATTCCAGAAGGATTCCTCATGCCACTGGCTCGGTGATTTGCTGGGTACATATGTATTTTGCCAGACCAGGCGCGCCACAAAAGGCAAGGCTTGGGGCCAGCCACGCCGGCAGCCATTCACGGCGCTTGACGAGAATCGACAAAGCATCGTTTCTTGTCCATGGACAAACCATTGACGAGCATGCTTGCTTCTTGAGGCAGGAAATAGTTTTTCTCCTGGACGTGAATGAACATGTTTCTCCGGTGACGATATATGACAAGGCATTGCCACTCGGATAGCGCACAATATAGCGGAGAACGAGGTGGCTGGCTTCATCAGCCATGGGCTGGGTTCTGACGACGATTGGCAAAATCAGATCTGCTCGGTACCTCACGGCGGCGGCGCCACCCCACCGGCACGCAGAGTCTTTGGATCGTCATGTTCGACACCGGCTGCATCTGCCAAGGCGATGACATCGTGTGCCGCGGAAGGATGTCGCTCAAGGATGGTGTTGCAGCGATTGTGGCGGCCGCGGGTATTGAGATTCGCGACGACTGGGACAAGGCTCAGCCACGAGCCCGACACGCTTCTTTGCCCATCAGTCATTGGCTGACGGAATCCCGAGGCTGGTGTCTTGCTGGAGACATCTTTTCAACTTCCTCGGCCACAACTCATCAAGATCGGGGGTATGTCTTTTGAAATGAAGGTACATATACGAAACAGGATGCTGACGGCGCAATTGGAGTGGAGAGGCACTCGGCATCGCACGACTCAACAAGTTGGCCGTGGCAAAAGAGAGGATGATGGCAGAGGACGAGCCGGGGGGGCATGGCTTTGGCGAGAGCTCAGAGGAACAAGACGGCCATAGCCGCTCCAGCCCATCATCGGACGACCGCATCTCCTGTTGTGCAACGGACGGTACAGCAGCCTCGACGCTTCCTGCGTTGCCTGCATTGCCCGCATTGCATTGTATGCATTGTGCAATATTCCGGCCCAGTATTAGTGCATGTGGGCAGATGAGCTAAATCGCCAAGCCCCAGCTCGCGTGTGGGGGATTTGACGTTGACGGGGCGAGACCTGCTTCTCATCTCAACCAGGGCTGCTCGTGAAGTCGTGAGTCGTCGCTCGCCGCTGCCGAGGCGGCCGAGGCGCAGCCACGAGTCCACGACGCAACGACGAGGCTTCCAGAGAATGGCTGAACCATCAGCGGGCGCGCCATTGAGTTCCTGTTCCACGTCCAGGGCGTGCGAGTTTCGCGAGTTTGGCGATCCGGAATCACGCTATGTACAGTTTGATGTGGTATTTTACACTGTTGCTTTGCATTGGTGCTGATCTAGGTATGTACTGTGTACGGTGTCTATTACATACCTACATACCTACCTAGGTACATAGGCTGTCACAGTGTCACTGTCGTCACTATGGTCAGCTATGGTCCATGGATTGCGCATACCGGACACTGGACAGCCTACAGGCTACAGGGCCTCTCGTCTCGCTTGTTCTCGCTTGCAGATCTGGCGCGAAGCCAGCCACGCAGGGAACGCCTGTTCTAGGTCAAGTCGTCTCCTTCTGTCGATTCGATCAAGCCTCAGTGACAACAGGGATGACATGACATATGTATGTATGTATGTACCTAGGTACCTTAGGTGTGTACATATGTACTCCGTACTCCGTACAAGACCCGGTGGAGCATGTTTGAGTCTCTCCGGAGTCCGGAGTCGTGGTACCTACCTATGTATGTATTTCTCCATCTCCCCCGGGCCCCAGTCCATAGTCATACTGACTCATACACTCCAGAGTTCTGTACAGATATGGACTGTACACACAACTCCATTCAGATGGGTCGTTCTGGAAAGAAATGGCGCGAGCCACGATCCACGCTGGCGGCCCGCAACTGACCAACAAGACCGTTGCAGCTTGCTCTTTGAATCGACAACAACTGGCACAAATACTTAGCTGCACACCTTCACGCCCTGCGCTGTCGACATCGGGACAAGCGACCCACGATGCAGCGGTGGACGCTGGAGAGATGAGGAACCGCGGCCGCGGGCCTTGCTGCCAACCACATGATAAACGAGTGCCACACGAGCGTTCAAACATTCCGAGCCGCCATCGGCCGGCATACTCGCGATCCTTCAAGGCGCAGGCTTCAGTACACGCCTCAGCGGACGCCTCAAGGCGGGGAAGTCTCGAGAGTCGAGAGATGACTGCCTTCTCGGGACTTAATTTCTTTTTCAAGAATAAACAAGTTCGGGAGACGTTGATCGTAGCGGCATTGGTACTATCCTTGCCGAAAACCTGTCAGCGCATTGGCAGCGGTAGCTACCGTGGCACGGGGCCGGCCGTGCATTGATACAACGGCCTGCTCTTTCTGGACATCGAAGCAACCTCGACGGGACGGCGTGGTTCCACGCGCTTCCTCCCGAGGAGGTCATACTATCTCAACTCTCAAGTACGTCCTGCATCAATGGCTGCCTGTGCCAAGATGGATCATGGTTCAAGGGTTGTCTTTGCTCAGGACCAGAGCGTCAGAGCCATCAATGGCCGACGTCTCGTGTTGGAGACGTAAGCGTTCGACATACCGGAGATGTTCGATTTGACGGAGTCGTTCGACCGCTCTTTAGCCACTACCGCAATCAGCCAGACCAATCGGCTCATACATCAGAATGCGAACAGAGTCGACCATTTAAGGAACAAAATGGTCGTGGGATTTCTCACCACGATTGCGACCCATGGAGTATCGACCGCCCCGTCCGTGCCTTGGCTCATGCCAATTATGCAGCGTGATGAGACGACCTTGGCCTTGGTGCGGAGTGTAAGGAGTCCAATACATTTTCAGGCCATCTACGTCACTTGTAGGTCTGTTCTATCTCGCATTCCTCGTTTGCTCACTGTTCTTTTCGATTGTACAGTCTTCAAATCTTGTTGCTACTGCTCTCTGAGTCTCAGTATGAGTGTCCGTGACTCCATGCAGCAAAGGTGTGAACGTGTACACCTTGAACGCCATCGATAGCTTTTTATAAGTCTCTATAGGTGACTGGCAGGTTGGGACAAGAAGTGCACGTCCCGGGTATGACTATGAGATGCAGGACGGGCCTGGCTCCTGAGACAGCCACCTGCGAACCTCGGCCGCAGTCTTTCTTCCTTTAGATTGTATTCCGTAAAGAGGCCACGGGAGTCAATCCCGTTTCCCATGATTGATCATTGACGCTCAAACCTATCAATCCATGTCATAAGCCGTCACGCGGCAATAGAAAGCGACTACGGCAAACTGACCTGCCACCAGAAGCTCCGAGACAATTCTACTCTCTGAAAGTGACGGTAGGCCATCTATCAACTCACCACTACTACTAGGCACGCAGCCATTAATGCCTCATGTGTAGGCTCGCCATGCTAGCAAGGAGTTGTGCGTAGCGTGGCCATTATCTACAGACTAGGTACTGCCAAGACTTCTCTTCCATGCCATGGATGGCCTTGATGTGAGATCAAATCAGCGCCTAATCCCTTAGATTGGCATAGTCATGGATGAGAGCACAACAATGCGAGACAATTCATGCTCTCTTTAATCCCAGATTCAACAGTCCATCAGTTACCAGGAATCTGGACGAATAATCAATACAGGTTCGGAGCTATATGTACATCATTATTACTACCCAGCACGCTAGATGGGTAGTTCAGGCTAGCCTAATATCCAATACGACTACTTCTATATCTATGCATATGTGTGCAATAAGCGTACATGAACATGTAATATGGATAAAAGAACACGCCATTGACATCTATTTCTGACCAACCCCGACACGTGGTCGACCGTCGACCCCCCGTTCTCGCGTGTTTCGTGTAGGTCAAGTTTCCTCCGCTGCAGTAACCAGTCCCAGCCCCAGGTTCCAGCTCCAGCCACGACGCGAACGTTCGTCATCGTCGATCGAAGCTTCAAACTTGCGAGTTTCCTGTTCGTTTTTTTTTTTTCTTTGTTGAAGTTGTCCGCTGTGACATCACTACCGCAGTAATTTGGAAACGATTTTCGCACCTTCCAAGTTACCTCGAGGAAGCTTCCCGCTTCTGCAGGTAAAAGACTATGTATCATGTTAAGGACGCTGCATACATGAGAGCAATGAGCATGGAAGTTTCAAGAGTTCCGAGGGTGCGCACTGCTCATCCAGGCTACAAGCTGTCCAGTGTCATTGTGTCGGCCCAATGCCATGCCTGAGGCCGGTCTCGCAATGGGACAGTTTCAGGAGAGTCCGGAATCGGATATCCTTCGGGAATCGGGATAGCCCTGCCGATTTGTGATACAAACGTTAGGAAGCCGGTTGCCGGGTCGTAGCCTGTTTTGGAAATTGGTGACCACTGACGGGGTTATTCTGGGACTGCGCTGTGTCCTGTGCCGATCCGCGAAGACTGCTTGAGATTTGAGGCATGTAGACTATGTCACTATGAAATTCAAGTCTATGTAGATATAAATACATAACCACGCGTGATTGAAGGGCATTAGTCTTTGGTTCTTGGATGTAGAATTATGGTGAGAGAAGCATAGTCTGTTTGCATAAATGATGATATCATAGTCCTAGTACAGATAGGTTATGATATTATCTACGAACATTCATTATATGATTCATAAAGTTATTCATCCAGGGTGTACACAGAGTTGACCTCAGAGACCTCAGACTTCGAGTATAATGGCGCCAGGCTTGCAACGCCTCCTAGGAACTCGTTACGTGACCGTCCAGACTCCAGACTCCACATATCCATGGCAATGCCTCAAGTTTCTATCATGGACAAAATGTGATACATGACGCTTGCCGCTTGCGTCCATGTATATGCGCGGGAGCCTGGAGTCCTCGCCCAGGATAGATGTGTGACTTGGCTTAAAAAGTCCTCATTCAAACATGGCACAGTGACTTGACGTAAGCTTCGCGATCCCGAATTCTCATTCGTCTTTCGCTATTTAGGATTTACTCATCCGAATCATCTTCTTGATTCTTCATACCGCGCCGGGCATGGCACATTGCATCAACCCTAATACATCCTCCATTCTATAATATCCCCAAACAGACATACATATGTCTATAATCCTCTGAATCCCATCTTTAATGATGTTGATAATATGTGTGATGGTGAGTAGACTACACTTCTCGCGAGTCGCCAGTCTAGGGTCTAGACACCAGACAAGATAGCTGAGCCAGTCAACGCAAGGAGAAATAGATGAGTGGTAAGAGGATAGAGATAAGATCAAGATAAATGTAAACATAGATAGATGTTTACATAAATAGTTTCCAAGATAGAATCATAGATAGATAGATGTAGATGTAGATATCAGAAAATGTGAAAATATAAATCGAAACATAGAAAAAGGGGTGCCGCAGGACACACTGGGTATAAAAGTAAGCTAGGGAGAAAGAAAAGTCATATGGCTCCCTTTGGCCATAAAGAAAAGAGAATGTATATGAATGAAGGCGTCGAAGATTTCGAAATCATAATTGAAAGGGCAAGAAAAGAAAATAATAATAGAAGAGAAATGTGAAGATATTCAGGGTGAAAAAAAAAGAGGTAAACAGAAAAAAGTGGTGGGTATGGTCTCGGCACACTTTCGTGCCATGGAGTGGCTCAAACATTCATCCACCTTAGTAACACCAGTGCAACAACCCAAAGATGGCCGAGGGTTGTACTAGATCTTTAAAAGACAAAAGAGGTAGGGGAAGAAGAACGGAGTTGGACAAGATCTTGTCAGACCTCTTGTCCCTCGTCTTCGTCCCGGAATCGGATCCCGCCTTCAACTTGAATCGCATCGCGCACCCAAGGCTGGCTGGCTACTTTGTCAATCGTCCAGCGACTCCGGGCGCGTTTGAGAAGACCTTCGGTGATTTCCATGGCACCAAGGAGTCCCTGTTCGGAAAACTTGGCCTCGCTTGCTTCGTGACCGCCGTCCTCACCAGCGAATTCGACCCAGCGCCACTCAACCCTAGCAATCCGGTGACTGGTCCGGCTGCGCATGCGGTGCGCATCGCTCATTCCGGGATGAGGATCAAAGGGTAGCCGTGATTCCAAGAGGGCGTAGAGAAGCACGCCCAGCGACCAGGCGTCTGTTGCTCGGCCATCGTACGGCTGGCCCATGATGACCTCTGGTGCAGCATAGTCATCCGATCCACAGCGTGTCTCTAGCTTCTCGTCATCGGTGATGCGCCGAGACAGCCCCAAGTCGGCAAGTGTGATGACAGAGGTGGGAAACTTTGTCCAGTCGACAGACGCATCCGCGAGCTCCAGCGGCGTCAAATTGACCAAGACATCTAGAAGTGGCAAAGCGTTAAGCCCGAGTTCATATTCTTTTAAGCGCAAATAATCCGGGGAAATGATACAGGGGAGCACATGGGCAGCGAAAATCTCTCAACCTACTCTCTAGTTTGATATCTCGGTGGACAATGTTGTTCTCGTGCAGATATTTCACTGCCCCAGTGATCTCGGCGAAAATCCTCCGCAACAGAGCAGGCGTAACCAGACTTCTCTGAGTGGTGGCGATATCAAACAAATCTCCACCGGGACAGTAACTCAAGACAAGAATCGCCCTGGTCGGCTCTATACTCCAGGCTTTGAGATTGACGAGGGATGGATGGTGGATATCTCGCATGATCTCCAATTCTCTCTTGAGACTCATTTCGATGCGATCTTCACTCGCTCCACCCCGTGGGCCGTGCTCGCAAATCTTGACAGCGACAAGCTTCCTGCGATGTTTCTTGTTCGCCACAATTGGCGAGGTCAGCTCAACCGGCTGACCGTGGCCGGGACTTGGAACCGCAGGCATCGCCTGGCTGCTTGCCAGCATGACGCGACTAAATGTGCCTTGTCCTAGAAAGCATATTGACCTCCAGCGCCGGCGTTTCTGATCGTGTCTTCCTCGGGCCTCAAACCACTCATCGCCATCTTTGGGCATCCTTCCACCGTCGCTCGAATCCTTTGAGGACTCACTGGGAGGTGGTGTGGGTGGCTGCGCAACTACGGAGGTGATGCCTCTTGATTCTGCAAAATTTGTCTCCCGTCTCATGAGAAATTCCTGACCTTCTGCGGGAAGCTTGTTGTTGGTGTGTGAATCAGAAACAACCACATTTCTCTTGTGAGACGTCGAATCTGGAACATATTCACTGACACTCCGATCCCGTGATTCCTGGCCAGATGTCGACAATGCTGAATCACGGCATGGCGTAGAGGCTGGGGGTCTGCTGTCGCCATCTAGGCCAGCATATTGCTTACGTCTGATAGAGTTATTGGCCACGATGCTGTCTGATTGGGCTGTCATTTTGTTGTTCATCACTGCTGCAACAGCGGCTGCTACCTGCCCGTGTTTACTCAGAATCCGTTCTCTGATTCGAGGGGGTGAAGCGGAGCCGCCCGCGTTCAACTTCTTCCACGGGCCTGGAGAATCGCCCGATAGGAGCGGACTAGGCAGGGGAGTCACGTCGCCCATGGCAGTGATAACTGGACTCGACAAGGTGCTGCCACCGGAATTTCCCAAGGAGCTAGAATAATTCGCGAAGGCAGCTTTCAAGCTTGGTGTCCGGGACAGAGAAAGCAGATTGCCCGAGGAAGATTTGTGGTTCAGTGTCCCAGGGGGCGATAGGCCTACGTTGGCAGGATGTGCTTCACGACCGCGGGATATCGATGATATTGAGATCGGAGTAGATACGTTGGTCGAGATACGCAGAGGTGAGATGGCGCCGATTCCTTCCCATGACTGTTGAGGACAAGCCGACCGAGAGGGAATAGTCGGTGGTGCGAATGTTCTGGACTCGGATGCGCTTTCAGGTTTGGGGGTCGACTTTATATCGGAACGTACGGCGGAAGAAGTTGGAACGTGATTCGCGCGGCCATTTTGGCTGCTACCGTTCTGAATTTTATCGTGGCTGCTGGTATTGAGTTTATCGTCGCATAACGGGGCAGTCGCACGAGATGCGCCAGCACTATTCATGGCTATCGGCCGAAGGAGAGAAGAAGAGAAAAGGACTACGAAATGCTGGAGTCGTGCAGAGTCTACTCGTGAGGTTATCGCTTCGCGTTAGCGCTGAAGTCAACAGTATGGACGTTGAGAGAAAAGGCCAAGCAAGATTCGTACCGTTGTAGGAATGTGAAAAGTTATCGATTGAGAAGCCAAGCTAGATCATCAGCAAGCAAAGCACCAAGACCGCACAATTGGTAGGTCTTGTCGGACGCGTGAGCCGTACACAGCGTTGAGGCGATAGAGAGGCGGAGTAGAGGCTGTGCCACGTCTCGCACGGAGCGGCGCAAGAGGGAAGAATAATTGGCTCTGCTATAACGAGAACATGAGGGCGGTTGTGCTATGCGCCGTGAGAATAGTCGGCAAGCTCGGCGCTCGAGACGACGAATGCGGCTTGGTGGCGGCTCGATGGATGAGAGCGGAAAATGGGCGAGGGTCAAGGAGTCAGAGGAGTTGGTCAGTGGTGAGTCGTGACAAGGACAGGTGAGGCTGTCTATCAGTCGTCCACGTCCGGCTGCCAAGTGTTGCAGCCTGCCACTGGCCAGTGGCCACAGCTGGCGGCGGAAAAGAGTGGGTACTGGGATCTCACTGCTCAGGCGGCAGGTGCGGATTGGCCGGATCTGCCACTGTTCACGCACATGGTAATGTCACGGTGTATCTTGTACCGCGTGACCAGCAGCAGCTGGGTAATGTACATATGTACATTGCACAGTCGTCGTGCCTCGATCCGTGTCTGCCATTGGGCCCTTCTCGCGCCATGAATATGTACATATAGCTATGTACATAGAGGTAGGTAGAGCACAAATACCGCCGCCGTGCAACACGGGACTATCGGATCTCATTTCCACGTATTAGACAAATGCCGTGCCTTGCTTCCCAGATGCGATGTTCCCGAGCTCCGATGACGGACGGGATTGCCATGTACTTAGGTGACTATGTGTGTACATTGTAAGTCATGTGTCGCGTTACTGTACTGGATCATGTATGCAAGTACATTGTACCTAGGCACATACCTACATATGTACGTAGGTGCCTATGTACCTGTAGGCTGTGTCACAGTGTGTCTCACGCAACGCAATTATGTAGAGCGCCGGGTCGCACGGGTCAACGATACCCTAAATCAATTGAGCCAATCATAGCTTGTACTATGGGCGATAAGTGAAGCGATACTTCGACTCCTACCTAATCTCAGATCGGTTGCGCTCTTTGTGAAACATACGGAGTATGATTTAGTCAATCAGGGCATTCGGCTCTCATTCTCTGTTCGTCTTGAAGAGACAATCACGCTGAGGCGATAGAAGGTACAATGTATACTCCGTACGGAGTATGTACGTACATATATATTCCGTTTCCGTACCTTCTAGATATGTACCCTGCAAACCATCGCGATTTACCCGCAATCGGTCCCAAGTCCACCAAGTTGCCACCAACGAGGACGGAGAAGCTTCAAGGAATCTACCATCTGCCCAGCCTTCCCGTCGGCAAGGATCAGGATTCAGGAGTGAATACAAGGACGGGAATTAAAACGGCCACCTTCCCCGCACGTTGTGCAAGATAAGGTACCTAAGGTATATAACTGGTCTGAATTGGAAGACGCGGAGTGCCACAGGGCTCTCACCACATGCTTTTGCGAAGACGGAGCAAGCAACTCACGGTTCAACCAATTGGGATGCCTATAGTGTTGAGCGTAAGGCAAGGACGCCATTGACATTCTGCCGACTCCAAGTTCAATGTAGTCTGCGTTGCCGTTGTCGATACTCTTAGACCCTTTTGACTATCTCACCAACTCTCTCCTCCAGAATCGGACCTAAACTAACGGCATATGTCGTGTGAATCGCCAAGAAGGCAAACTCAACCAAGTTTACTTGCTTGTAAAAGAAGGACAGAAGCTGGGTCCGAATCCGGGCACCTGGGAACGGGAGATCGAGGGGCAGAGCCCGCGCTTTTCGAGAATAATTTCTATGGCTTGTCCAAAATACGAGCATTTATCGATGGCTCGTGATGTGATTGATTGACGAAGTAGAATTCGGGGAAGATTGATCATCATAGTTTCCACATTGGTGACGCAGTCGCAAGCTGGCAGTGCAGCATGGCCAATTTCACACGTGTAAGCACACTGACAGTGTTGCACTTCAGAGGCTCAGAACGCAAGATCACACATCACATCGTGAGCCAAGAGCGACGACGCCGTCAGGCCCGACGACGTCCACCCGACTCCGCCGTAAGATTTCTGTCTCTCTGAGTTTCTTGCATGTAAGAACGCGAACTCCCCACCAAGGACTCAGTGGAAAGAGGAGAAAACCTCAGAAATCCTTGAAGAAGCAAATTCTACCATGGCATCTAGCTCAGAACTTAGAAGGACAGGTCCCAGGACTCGGAAGCCATAGCCCATTGCGGCGGTGACCCAAAGAAGTCGGAGTTCGTAGAGGCGGCGTCACTCATAAATTATAATTTAAAACTTGTAAGTGAGAGAGCGAAGGACTAGAGGTCCGTAAGACAATGGTTTGGTTCATCAATGGTAGAGACCAGAGCAATGTTCGCAACGGGATAGACGGTTCTCGGGACGTTCCGATGAGATTTGGGAGTCTTGCGTAGGAAGTTGAAACGCCGTCACCCGTGAAAGATTCCAGTGCTTTGTGTCGGAAATCGGAATCGCAGTGACAGTCACACAGAAGTTATGTCGACAGGGCAAGCGTACTGGTTGCACAAACGATGCCCAGTGATGCATCTATTAGCTCTTTTAGGCTTATGAACGTCGAAGAAGTTGAGCCGGGGCTCTATGTTAAAGGGGCATGCCGCATTTGCTGTATCTTGGTATGAGATTCGGCGTGCGATAATGGGTTCCTCGGCTTAGTACTTACTAGAGAGCCTTCAAGGCCCTTCTTGTTGATGACGATGTGTAGAGACTTCAAACTTGAAAGAGTAGTTAGTAGGCACTAAGTACAAGCCAAGCACTTGCCTCATCCGTCAGAAGACTGAAGCAGCATGACCGACTCAGCTAAAAGGGTGAAGCAAGTGCACACGAGTGATACCATGCAACTTGAACCTTTCTACACACCAGTAAGAGTGCAGCGAGTGTGTCACTGTGCGTTTGTGTGACTTGCGCCATTGGACTATGTTGAGGTCCGTCTCTGGACCCTGTCACCCTGTGAAAAGTAGTGTTTCACCCTCGGGACCTTCCGGCGAGATGTTGACGGTCAGAAACCCGGAAGTTGGAACAGCGGACGTCTCATTGTGATACCCGGGACAATTTGATAAGAACAGATCCAGATACTAATACCCGAACGAAAGGTTATAAAAGCGCTCATAAGTATCCCACCCCGAACTGATAGTCTGAGAATCATCGTCGTCAATACCACGATCGAATTGGGGATCAGCAGCAGGGTTTTGATGAGCTTCACCGTCGCCAACAACAAGATCTTAGCCTTGGAAACCGTCTGTCTATAGCTGTTCTCTCGAGAGCTGAAGTCGCGTGGTTCGCTCTCTTGCTGCTCTTGTACTCCTACTGCCTCAGACTCTCCCATGCGTCGATTGTACATCTCTTGAAAAAGGTCCAACAGTACAGTCAGGACTCAGTACTAACTAGGAAGAGGGGGACTTGGCAGAGGAGGTTGATCGTGCACGATCGTCAGACATCGTTGGGAAGACAGACTCCAGAGGCGTCGAGCGCCATCTTTTGAGACCATGAATCCATGATCAGTACGGGACGTGACGCGATCCGGATCGAGCGTGGCTCACTTGTGCGAGCTGAGGATATGTCACTTGACAATTCATCGAGTATGAAACGAAGTCGAATCGCCACCCGTGACGATTGAATCTTCTCAAGAGATTGGCGGAAGTCTTGTACCATTGCGCCTTTCGGGGGCCTGTATTGCAGGTTACGTTTCTCGCGACACAAGCGGCAGGTAGTCCTTGATCAAGCGAGTCTTCTGAAATTTGCTTTAGGTAGTGCCAGAAGTAGACAGAAGTCGGGTGAGTTCGGTACCTATTCTTCGTCGCATCTGACGTCGCGCGCCAGGTATCCACGTGGTCTTTGAGATACATGCCTACCTACCTAGGTATCCTAATGTTCATGAGACCGCGGTATTTTGCCGAGAGGGCGCCAAGTACCTACCTACATACATACAACCTACATAGGCTACATACATACCTATGGAGTAGGTAGGCGGCTGCCTTGTAAGTTGTCACAAGTTACAAAAGAGTGCGAGGTATCGTGTCGCAGGGTATTTACCTAGGTACCTAGGCACGGTCCAGGGATCAACAAAGCACACGGCTGCGTCCACTCTTTTGTGCAAAAATTCGGCCAGAGCGTCGGCACAATTCAAGTGCGTATCGATCGAGTTTTATGAGAGCGTTCGCGGCTTCAGGCGTGACGAACGCGCCCTCACGCGATGTTATGTTGTATCATGTTATCATGTATGTACATGTACGGACTATGTACCGTACAACGTCATTGAAATTTCTTCGAAGTTCAAATTTGCACGACGTCGCACGCGGTGCCCCCACCCTCTAGGCTAGGTAGGTACCTAGGTACCTAACCCTTGTTTGGAACTTAGGCTCCATCAATTGATTCAGTTCCCGTTCAGGCTAAAACTAGGCTTCAATCCCAAGTCCCGAGGTTCCGGGCCCCGTCAGATCAATCATCACCCCCACGTCCCATTCCCGTCCCGTCCCGAGTTGCGAACGTGTTGTATACCCATGGTACATACATACCCATACCTACATACCTCTGTGCAAAGCAGTCGTCTCTACGATAGAATTAGATGCATGTACATATTGTTCTGACAATCACCGCCATGGCTGCAGACTGCGAGAGGGCGTTTCGCTCAATAATCTACAACGCTACTAGATAGCACCTGGCAGGCTCACAATCCATGAAGCCATCGGCTGAGCACTGAGCAGTGCGCAGACGATCGAGTCATCGACTACCTACGAATGGGTGACTTGAATCTTGATTTATGCGAGCTTTCAACATCCATCTGTTTCCACGCGTTGATTAGAGGTCGCAGGACGTCAAGAATCGCGAGTTTGCCACACACTCTACTCTAGAGCACTCGCGTGACATTGCTGTGTAACCAGGCTCTGCCCGCTCTGCAGGAGCTATAGAGGGGATGCTTTCTCTACATTACGTTTTGTATTGAAATTTGATGTTCATCAGTTCTCACTTCTCGGCCCAGACACTGACCCGTCTCACTGCTCAACGCTCACTCGCAGCGATGACTCATTGACTCTGTCCCCTTACCGCTGTCTGATGCAGGACAAAGTTAGGTTCGACCTGGATGAAAGAGATATTAGTTCACCTTCGTTTTACGCTATGCATGGGATCAACTTACTGTATCACTCTTGAGAGGGTGGCACGTAGGCTGTTGAATCTTTGCAGGTGGTGCTGCCACAGTCCACAGTTTTACGACTGATGAGACGTCCATTTTTCCGACGCTGGGGTCTCCACTCGCAGAAGTTCACCAGAGCCTGAATTTCGACAGAAGACATACTGTTTGGACGTTGGGGTAATTGGTAGTCTCGACTTCGGGCTCTCGAGTCTCGAGTAGACAGCACTGTGAAATATTCAAGAGCTTGTTGTTGAATTTGCAGTGACAGATGTTGTGCGAACAAGGCAAGTGGATTCTCACCAGCAAATCTAAGAAAGCGAAAGAACAGACCAACCCTTTATAAATTGTTGGGAAAAGAAGCCTGAGGCTAATCCACTGTCCAGGGATCAGCTTGTAAGGGAGTGATCACTGATTGCTGTATCTAGGCATGAAATTCGGCTTACGAGAATCAATTTATCGGCTGACCAGAACTTTTGATGCAATTTGCTTGCTGATGCGAATAAAGGGTCGGAGGTTTAGCCGTGCACTGCCTCATCCATCAGAGGTAGTATTATCACATACTCAAATCGGCTAAAGGGTTCTGCCCCGACTCAATGGTGTTGGCAATGGCACGCTGCATAATGTGCATTGGATCGTCGTACCACATCGCCAAGAGGCTGCCGTAAATTGTTACACAACAGTAAGCGTTCGAATTGATGGCCTATCCGGATTCCATGTGGGAATATCGGGCATGCTAGAGTTGATCATGATAGTCTAACCTCATACAGACACATAGATACATGTAGGCGTAAGAGGCAGTAATTTCGACGAGCACATGCAGTATCTCGTAGACTCGCACCTTCAATGAGGGAATAGAGGGGTCGATCACTTCTCTCTTTCGTGCTACGTCAGCCTACATGTGGTTGTGGCATCTCTCGGGGTCCGGGGATGACATACTGTCGCGCGACAAGCCCACGTGGCACGAGCATGGCGGGTTTGAAGGCGCCGCCCATACGACAGAAATCTCTTTTCAGACGAGATAACGCCATGTGACGTTCAGTCCAATGAGGGACATATATGCCATCATCCATGAGCATCTGTGTACAGTGTGTGACCGAGACTTGACTTCCCATGCGTAAGATACATAGGATCTTCTCTTCCGTAAACTCGAATCCTCGATGCACATTGATTCTGAATGTTTGTGCTAGACAAGCATTACATTGGGGCACGAAACTTTGGTTGCAAACTTGCGAGGGAAAAGTGAACATTCGAACTTATTAGTACGCCCTTCTTCTAGAACCATTGCTGTTGCCTGTGGTGGCGTCCAGAGGCGAAGCAGTCAAGGATTTCATCAGCGAGCCCGACATAGATTAAAATATTACGACGACCTCGATTTGGACCATACGAAATAATTTGGCATGGGCAAGACCGCGACTGTCTCGCGCCAATCACAAAAGAGTCTCGGCGCATCTTCCTGCAAGTGATCGAGAAGAGCTCGACAGAATCTCAAGTCATTTTAACTGAAGAGCTAGACTTTTCGGTGGCCCACATCTCACGCATTCGCCAGGAATGAACGTACACCCGTGACCTGGCCTGTGACCTGGATACACCTATAAAAGGAATTTTGTTTCAACTTTGACCTGCTAGATTGGCTCATCGAATGTATTCATAGATCCCAAGTGGCACAGTGGACAACAACAATACAGCAATTCATCAGGAATTCATGAGAAGCAATCTCTTGCGGGAATTGATCTGCCAATAGTCGTCTGCAGAAACTCATTAACTCACCATCTTGCTGCCTGTATCTTACGGCAAGAGGAAGGCGAACCATAGAGCAGCACTCTTTTGAAAAGAAATCGTTTCGACTACATTGACAGAGTGCAAATGCATCGAAGATGCTTCCTTCGTCGTTCGACAAGGATGAGATATATCAACTGACGTGCGACAGGGCAGCGGCATACTACCTTTGCATCGCTCTTGATCCGCGCGACAAAATGTATTATGTGATCAAGAGCGGCGATGCAGTAGTAAGCCGCTGTCCTATCGCACTTCGAATAGTATTTTTCAGCCTCAGCAAAATCGGAAAGCATCATGGCTGCACATGTCGAAAGGATGGCTTTTCGAAAGAGCGTCCGATGCTCTGGTAAGGTTCGCTTTCCTCTTGCCATAAGACTCGTAGAATATCTGTCGCAGAGGACGATGGTTAACTAACTAGGTACCTATCGGAGTGAGAAGAGGAGGGAGGGAAGGAGCGATTGGTATACTTATCGAGAAGAAGGACGAATTCTTTCGAAGCTGAGACACGGCGCTAGAGCACAACGATCGTGCATTGCTACACGAGGACTTCGATCATGAATTGGTGATTTTCTCGTGGCGTGCTCAATTACCTAGGTTGCTTGTGAAAAGCGCAAGGATTCCCTTCAAAGGAGGAAGGAGACTTTCTCACCAATCCTGAATTGCCCGATCCGGAAAGCCTCACGTGACAAGTACCTATGTCCATACATACCTAGCTAGAGGGGTTGACGGACGGTCTCACCAGAAGTTGCAATGGCAGAAGTGTGCGCACAGGGTCAATTCCCAGAAGAATCCATCGGCCACTTTATACCCATTGCCGAGAGGAGCTGAGCGAGTGATTTTTCCACAGGAAATGTTTGCTCCATCTTCTCGTAAGATGATCATGCAACGTACGAAATTCGGCTCATCTTCTGGTTAGAGCGTTTGATGCAAGCGGTGAGATCATGGATGTCTGCATCGATCTCAAATTCGAAACGTGCACTGCATGATGCCGCTGAGAATACTATTACTGACTGATGCCCGCATACAAATGCCTCCATTGGACACTCGGGAGAAGACTCTTACCAGAGGCGACAGCACGGTCCGCTTACGATTTTGTAAGAGTCTGAAGGGGGAAGGTCTCTTCTGGTAAGTTTATCTGTCACATTACACTCGTTTGCTCGGCAGGATCACCTCATGAGGTAGGTATGAGAACTCAGAAGTCTCATTGTTTTCTTGTGTATCCAACGGAAATGGGGACCCACTGGGTACTCTGTGCTACCAGCCTCCAGGTACCTAGGCATCGCAGGGAGTATGAAATTATTAATTTTACTGCATCATCGAGTGGCTACCTCATAGCTGGCTGCAGCCTGCGCCCCATTAATTCCGTGCAGCAGAAACGGATGACAAGAAGAAGTTCTGAAACATTCAGATATTTACCAAATAGTAGCGAGCCGAGAGCTTCCGTACAGTACAACGCTTAACATTGTGTCGGAAACAATCGGGAATTGCTGAAGGATGCATCGTGCCCTTCGTTGTGCCTTGAGAGTCTGGGACTCGGGACTCGTGACTCGTACATGTACATGGCGGGCCAGAGTCCCCGAATCTGATAGCCGATCGGAGCTTGAACGGGATTACAATCTCTGTACATAGATACAATGCATGTTCATACAATGTATAATAGGTTCGGAAACCAAGCCGAGCGAATCCCGGAGGGATGGGTATTATTTAGGTACCTACCTACTGTAAATCCTGTACACTAATACATACTGTAATAGGGGTCCCATATCTGCCAGGATACGGATTCGGAAGTCCGGGACTACCGGATCCGGTAACCATCGATCATAGGCTGCCTCGGATCGGCCCGGCGCCAATTAACGAAAACTGGTGGCACATGTGGCCCTTCTTTTTTTTTTTTTTTTTTTTTGCGGATGAAGGCATTGACTCATTGAATGAGGTAGACGCTTCGAAGCTGAGGTGGAAGAAAAAAATGTTGAATCTTGATGGCTGGCAATGGCAACAGGTGTCAGATCTTGGCATCGCGCGTTGGCACTATGTATAATGTAGGCGGCCACAGCTTCCACTAATAATGGGTCGATCAGTCATGCACCGATTCGCAACTATCTGTACTCTTATTATCCATTGTTCCGTTTGTGCCACACGAGACCGAACATGCATGGGCATGGGCCATGGCTAAGCTGAGCTCCGCCGGTTGGAACTTTGGTCATCGACGTGGCCCGTGTAAATATGTAATGAATTTGAAGAATCGTTACTGCTGCCGGAACACGCCAGATCGTGGGTCATGTCTAACGCGTGCGCCCCGTTGTAACGATTATACGACGGATACGTACGTAGTAAAGATTGCTTCGAGAATCGAGGCCATTGGAATAGTCGCTATATCGGGGGTTTGCTGAATATGTATTTGCAGCATTACTAATTAGACATCCCGATGATGAGATGCGATAGGCTATAGCGACGGGTGCTTTTGGCTAAGCTGAGCCCCGCCGGTTGGTTATCGACACGTCCCGAGTCCCGACTCTCGATCGTTTCTGACTCACATATTTCCATTCCTTAAATATGACTCAATAAATCAGTTCACAACTTCACATCAATCCAGGTACCAGCGTTACTGTGATATACAAGCTCTGAGCTTTCCATTGAAATCTGAGCCAACGAATCGTCGAATATCAGCATCGAAACTTTCGAGAATCGAGCGTGAGTCGTGACTCGTGAGTGCCCAACACTGAATACTGTGAATAGTTCAACTTTCCGCTCAAAGAACACTACATTTAAGTTCTGGCAATATTTCTTGTGGCTGTGATGTGTCTAACAGAGGTGCAGGCTGCAGCTGTCAAGATGGAAATTCACTTCCAAGCCGAAGCCTTTCGCGAGAATGAGAATTATAAGATCGATGGTGATGGCCGTGACTTCGTATTCAACTAAACGAAAATGGTTATTCGTGGGAACAATGACCAATTTTTTTTGGCCACCACGAAACTCAGAATGAACTTGACCTCTGAGCTTGACCTCGAAATGCGCGACAAAATTGCCGTCAATCTCGAGACCGTTCGGCCACCTTACTTAGCCCGACTATTACGAGCCCCAACACCCGTACCCCAAGATTCCTATGTAAAGGAACCGTGCTTAATAGATTATGATGAGGAGCCGGAGACTCTAAGCAAGCTAGTCTTGCACGAAATCGAAGCTCATGAACTCCTGAGGAAGCATCCACATCCCAATATCGTCGATTATCGTGGTTGCGTCGTGATCGACGGTCGGATCAAGGGCATCTGTCTTGCTAAATGTAAAATGACCCTACATAAGAGAATGGAAGTTAGCACGCCTTTTGATAAGGACCACTGTCTCGATGGCATCGAACGTGGTATTCGACATTTGCATTCCTTGGGTGTCATCCACAATGACATCAATCCGGCTAACATACTGTTTGACGAGCTGGATCGCCCTGTTATTATCGATTTTGACTCTTGGCAGCGAGAAGGACAGGAGCTTGGTGAGCCAGGTAAAGCGGGCACCCCGGGTTGGTGGATTGACGGGACAAGGTGTGCCCAATTCGAGAACGATTTCTATGGGCTGTCCAAGCTACGAGAATTTCTCCATGCTCCCTGATGAGCTTGGCTTGGAGGCTCAGCGCGATGCAGGCCGTGAACGATGAGCCTTGAGTACATGGGCTACGCCGCTACGGTTTCACTATTATGGGCGAAGAATCAGATACCTCAAGATGCAGTACCTATACCGTCATGGAGATTGGGAATGTCTCACGAGTTAGAAGGACATGATCATTATATTTGCGCGAAAGAAGTGTGTTTGTAGCCGACTAGGCTTTAGATTCATTGAGCTCACTGCTGAGTGAATAGACGCTGTCAAGTTTCCGTCCATATCTAGGCTGCACATAATGTTTCGGAATTGTTTCCATTGTCCGGAATCAGAAAGGACATTGCCCAAAAAACAAGAGCCGATATGTATGAACTAATAATGATGCAATTAAAGTTCATCACTCGGTAGTTGCGAAACAATCAGCTTGAGTGCCTTGATTCCCTCAGGAACAGACTTGGTCTCTACAAATTCTTTGTTCATGTGTCGGTCGTACAGCGTGATCCCTTCTCCAACAACAAGTTGAACCAACGTCCTTGAGTTGTTCATATTGTGAATCTTCAATCGTTTGACAAACCACTCCGTGACACTTTGGCCTTGTCTTCGGATAACGCGACTCGCCATGATGAACGAGACCGAGACGCCGGCTATGACGACTGCTGTCGCATCAGCTACATGAGGCATCAAGATAGTCGCCATAGCGCCGTTCATTCGTTTATCTACTTCCAACGATGGCACTGTATCGTCCCGTGGTGTGATTCTGCGGCGGAACGAAACATGTCAGTCACGTGCTTGTCCGATGGGGAATTGGAACCCAAGTCGTTCGCGTAGATTGGTCGGCGCCGGGCGGTAACGACTTACTCTGGGGAGGCAACGACAGCATCTTCAGGTTTGAGTGACGCGTCACCCTGAACGGTTTGTTGGTCCGCGAGAGGTTGGACCGGTCCGGTGGCAAGTGCCACAACTCCGGAAGCAAAGGCGAGGGTTTTGAGTAGTCTCATCTTGAGGACGGGTGCAATGAGTACGAGATCACGATGAAATAAGGACCGGGCGGCGGGACTATGTAGTGTAACATGTAAGAGAACAAGTCTGGACTCCAGACCGTTTGCCAACGGGACATGGCCTTGGTTTTATAAGAATTTGTACTCCGTACATGTAATGCAATCTCATCCAAGAGGCTAAGAGCAGGCCTACCTAGACTCTACCGAGGTGTGTAGCTGGCAGTACAAATTTGCAATGTACATATATACTCAATCGTCACCTACTAGGTACGATGTTGCCGGTATGTATGTACCGTTGTACCTACATCGATGGAATCCGGGAACTGTTGGACGCTACGGATAGGTACTTCCTAGCTCTCTTGAGATAGCGCGTGCATTAGTCATTCAATGCGAGCACTCATCCAATTCCCTTGACTTCTTTTACCCATGGAGTTTACCCGTCTCTTTGTGTGTAGGTACATCTCTCGTTTTCCTGTCCTCTGAGTTCGTACACCACTTTCTCTCCCTTTGTTCAGACTTCCTCCTGTCCGATGAGGACTGCCACGGACTTGATGTCCATTATTGGGTCTTGGTATGTACTGTTCAACGCACTGCGTACCGGGAGTATACTCCGTAGGTAGGTACCTATGTACGGCGTAGACCATGATTGGGTTAGGGGCAAAGTCTTCAACGGCTAAATCCCTTGACGCACCTAGCTAGGTAGCCTTATTCATTCCTGGGATACTTTACTTGACCCTACCAGAACTCTGTACTTGAGTTGACCCTGCCCCCTTCCTAACCTAGTTAGTGTCATGCAGTCCCCTGCTAGCTCTATATACTTAGCTGGCACGCGTGTGGGTACTGGGTAGACGATGAAATTGAATGTTGACGTTACATTTTATAGCGCAATAGAGTCGAAGTAACCAGAAACCTCGTGTTGGCCGTCTTTTTACTATCTACTGATTATCTGTGCTATCATGATTCATGGCATGCTGCCGCCGACCCAACTGTATTGCCGCGCCGGTATAGGTATAGAAAATCTAAAGCTGTCATCGGCATCAATGAGCGTGCTTGGCGCCCAGTTGAGGTCCTGATACTGGCTGCTGTCGCCAGAGGTTGCGCATGAGGCTGAATGCTCAGCCAATTTGGTGCTGAATCTTGTCCCTCATGATATTGCTCGTGAGCTCGATTGTCAATCGGGCCTCGGCCAAGGAGCATAGGTATGGCTGATGATGGCTGTGAAAATTATATAACGGCATTGGGGCCTTGGAAAAGCTGGCATCAGACGCTGCTTAGACGACCTGCCGCGATAGTTAGCGGTGAACCACTGAACTTTGCAAAGTTTCCAAAGAAGCAGTGCACTGATCTCTAAGTAATGACCGCTTCAAAGCTCATCTTCAGCGCCCGAACCGCTGCCAAACTCGCTGTCACATCGCTTCGGCGGCCTTCTGGTGCAGACGACTAACAGAGCTATCAGAATCTTCATCCTCTGACGGAGGTCAAGGGGCAAGCCGCGCTGGGCCATATGGGTGGCTGTGTCGCGCCTGAAGCTCACTGCAATGATGAGGTAAATGGGGAGCTCATTTTGAAGTCGAGAAATCGAGGCAAATTATTAACGATACAGGTGGTGTTTGTATAGCAGATGATGGTGGAAACTGGAAAGTCACGGTGCCGAAATCTACTCCCGTATGTTTTGTTTTTCGAACACGAATTGAATGAGCCAGCTAGCAAGGGGCTACATGACACTAACTGGTTTAGGAAGGGGACAGGGTCAAGTACAGAGCTCTGGCAGGGTCATGCAAAGTCTCCCCTCCGTACACGTGCAGGGCTTTATTAGGCCAATCATCACGAAAACCCGCAGGCAGGCAGTGTCTCCAAAGCTGCGGTCCTGACTAGGTACATAGGTAGGTACCCTTCTATTCCACCTCAGTCGAAGTTTACTCCGTAGGTCAAACAATTCCGGAAACACTGGTACTCCGTACAAACGGGCAACTTCCATTTGTCCACTCATTTTCCCGACATCCCGGCAGAGGAAGATCCGCATTGCCGGATCGCAGTATTGCTCCCGAATCCCGTCACACGCTGTTTCCAATCTCCCGACACACACTTGCAGTGGGAGAAAAGCCCAAAATCTTATATCAAGCGCTTACCTCAATTCGACAACTTAATCTATCAGATTCAAACACAGGTGCGCAATTCTTCAGCATATCAAATACTGTCGTGCGAACTCACGCCTACCGCAGCTTGACACGCGTCACAATGCTAACAAGCTTCATCAAGGAATCCTTCGATAAGCGGGGAGTTGTCAGTAGAATGTGACGTCCTGCTTTTGCGCAGATGCGCGTGAGAATTTTTATTTCCTTCTCGTGACTGCGAGTGGTAGGGCTTTCCCCCAGATTCCAGCGGATGTGATGGAACTGGGGAGGGAAAGAAAGGGGTTGGCTGCAGGACCGTCTAGACTAGCTGGTCCTTATTCTCCTCCTTCTTAGACGACAGAACGGGTCTGGAAACTTTTGGCGTTTTCGTCTCATCGACAGATGCGAAGTTTCTATCCTAACTCCATTCGAATCTCGATTATGGTGTGTGAAAGGGCACGTTGACGGTTGTTCTTCTATCAACAATTCGCCGGTCGCGGAATCTTCAAGGTTGAGTCCTGCGGGCTGATAAAGGTGCCATACGTATGATACACCTAATCCTAACCACTAACCCTAACTGAAGCTGGCTAGAAAAAGATTTTGCCATTTGGGAGTCCCAGGTCGCCTGTCCTCTCGAGTCTCGTTAACATTGTGCATAATAATAACATTGACAATGCAGGCTCGTCTCCATCAACTCGACCGCAGCACCTCTATCCCACAAGTAATCGCTACTTGGGTCTGAATAAACATCTAAGATCTTGCGCTGAGATTTGGAGGCGTTGCGGAAACGCTAGGTACTCAAGTTTCTAGAGATGCTTCATTTGCTGGCGACTCTGAATAGTGTTAGCCGCAAAGATATTAGATCACTCTTGATCACTCCGAGAGATATTTCGACAAGAAAATGATACCCGGTCAGGAACCCTCTCCGATCGAAGAGCATTCCAAAGAATTGATTTAGCCAGATAACATACTCTGACCGGTACCCCCAAACTTCAGAGACTTCTTGTCGTGTGAGGTCCCCCTATCCTCACAGATACAAAATCGATTGTTCTTTCTCACAACAAAAAACCTTGAACCTGCCAACTGCAGCACCATTGAATCCTGGTCACTGGGCAGTGGGAGTCGCTTTTACGCATAATGGATAAACGGGTGCATGACGATGCAAAGAAACAACTTGAATACATCCGGTAACGGATGGAAGATTGGCAGACCAGCGAACATGTTAGGCCCGTTCAAGATCATGAAGGTCATCTCTCCCAAGACTGTGCAGCGCTAATGCTTAACATGGCGAATGCATGACTCATTCATTCGACACGAAAGCTGCTGCAACCCGGACCAGCGACACAGAGCGACTTAGTATGGGCAGGAAACACTCAAGTGTAAATAACTGGTCCCTGGGTATGGTAACTATGGTTCAATCATTCTATAGTTGGAAAATCAAGGAAAAGTCACCAAAGTCACTCTTCGCGATGTGGCTATCTGCCCAGATCTCCTATGCAACCTGGTTTCATTTCGACAACTTCGGCAGTCAGGAATCTGGTGGGAATCGGGATACGCAACCAAATCGACTACGTTGAGAAGACCTGACGGAAGTTGGAACGGTCATTGGAAGTGTCCCTGAAATCCATTGCCAATGGGTTCTGGAACACAATCCCCTTCCTTCCGATGTAACTTTTCACACAAGCTCCCGCACGGCGAGAGCATCTTCTAGGTGGTAGGACAACTGCGACAATGTGGCACTGTGGCAGTGGCACAAACGCCTTGGACACCCCGATCCCGCAGCAGTTGAACACCTCTTTTGACAAGCTGAGGGGGTGCATATTAGGGGCATCACTTTTGAGTGCAACGCGTATGCCAAAGCCAAAGCGAAACGCCAAATACGCCTCGTACCTCACACCACCTATGACGAAGCGCCGGGGGAGACAATAGCAATTGATTTCCACTCCTACGAAATGAGTGTTTACAGGGAAAAGAGTTAGATGCTAGCCGTCGACAGGTTCTCAGATTTCCAATGGGAATCTGATTTCTGCTTTACGGACAATCGCACTCGATGACTTGTACGGAAATGTTGAACTGAATTTTTAGAAACAGGAAAAGAGTTGTCAGCTTAGTGATAATTGAATCCGCAGTGCGATAACACGCGGTGCAGAAAAGCCTATCTCTCAGAAAAATCCGTTTCCATCACTATGAATCACCCTTCTTCCCTCTCAATCTCTTCCCATGAATCCCATCGCCATCTCGACTATGGTTGGTACACGAGCCACTCCAGCCCCCGACGCGGGCCCCTCCGGCCAGCACGACACGGCGACAAACGACATCCGCGCGAGGACGGAGGCCCCCCGAGCACAAGCCGATCTCTTGGAGGAGGAAAATCGCCTCGCTCGCTCCATTCACGGGGCGAGAAGGCTTTAGTTAGAGCAGCAGGTGGACCCCGCCGACCTCCGCGGGCACGGCGATCGCGACGAGTCCAATCGTGACGAGTCCAATCGTGACGAGGCGCCCCTTGAACCTCCAAGAGGGTCTTTCCCAGACGATTCAGGGACCTTCTTAGACACCCTGTCCGCGATTCCTCCGGCGGACTTCGTCAAAAGGATATCGAGAATGGGATACGACATGTACATTTACCGGCTGTTTTGGAATGCGTTAAAGCCGTCAACACGGAAGACATACTCGGCCGCCACTAGATCTTACGAAACTTTCTGCGAACATCATCGGCGGACACCTTATCCGGTTGTTGTTGCACTTTCAGTACACGCGGCCACTGATCCAGTGGACGAGCACGACTCTTTGAACCGGATATCCTTTGTTTGAACTCCAATGCTCCATTGGGGCGGCTTTCAACAGAGGACGTCCTCACCGCTCTTCGAAACCGGCTGACCCGACAACACGCCTTAACGACTACAGCTTCCACCGTGGCGCCGCGCAACAGGCATACGATTGGGGCCTCAGCAGGGCCGAGATTCAACGCCTCGGTCGCTAGACCTCCGACGCGGTGGATCGGTATTTCATCAAGGTACCTCAAGAACGCTAAGATGACAACGGAAAATTGAAGTTACCAACAGGAGCCTAATAAGCGAAGAAAGCGACAACACCATTGGGGCGTGAGCTTGAGCCTTGTTCTCACACAAATGGCCTGCCAACGACCCGCGGCGCTCTCAGAGCCCCGGGCCCTCGACTCTGGGATTGCCATCGCGATTCGACGCATCCTGTGCTGGACTGACTTGGCCACTCCTGTTTATTTCCTGCCGCGGATTTGTCTTAATTACAAGTATCCACGTGTAGTCTGTAGAACTACAGGCGGTTGCAGCTGCGTGCTTCTTTTTACATACCTATGTATTATTCGTCCATCCATCCGCGAACGCCGGATACGACGTCACCGTCACACGTGCCCTCCCATGTTTCTCCCACGCAACTTGCAAGTGAACGGCCCACCACGATACAAAACGCCTCTGTTGCTCTCCCGAGTCCCGAGTCCCGAGTCCCAAGCCAACGGATGTTACGGATGTAGAGGCCTACGTATGTACCTCGCAGTTGTCACGGTCTGTACAGTGCCGTCTGTGCAGCTGTGACAATGCACTATATAACCCTTGATCAAGCTGCAGACGTGCACTTGGTCACTTGACCTTTCGGGCGGAACTGGTGGTTATGCGTTTCTCACAGCAGTCATCCACCATACCTTAACTCGGCCTCAACGCCACGATGATCGCTCACACCTCCAAATCGTCTAAATTCCTGATCAGAGAGTTGATTGTGGGTTTACGCAATCAAAAAAGCCTAGCTACATATGTGCATACGTAATTGGCTTAATTGCTTCTAAATTTGGCCAGGACCGTTGGGCAGGTTGTAACATATAAATCGGAAGGTCGTTCACCCTCGTTAACCTTTTTGTCCCCGGAAAGAAGTACAAAACGTCCGTGACCTAGTGCTGAAGGATAAAGGATAAAAGCAAGCCAGAGTCTCGAAGTCAAGAAGTATTCAGTGGCGAAAACTCGGCACAAGGGACCCTGAGGAGAGAAGCACATTGAAGGATCCGCGAAGCACATACATAAACATAATGATCTGTTTGATGACAAGAGAATGAAGAAAGAGTCTGTTCGCATTCCCCAATACCTATGTAGATATGACGTAGGAAAGGAACAGAGTCAGTGATGCCGCGACGTTGAATCTCATTAGACGCTTTCCATATCTAGGGCCCTAGGCTGAAGCCTGAACATAATCCCTCCAAAATCGGAATTTGGAAAAGGAATTGCCCAAAAAATAAGAGCCGGGTATGAACTAATAATGATGGAATTACAGTTCATTATTTTGTTGCGAAACAACCAAGGTCAATTTGCTAAGTCCCTCGGGAGCATCCCTGATATCTATAAATTCTGTCTTCAAATGTCGGTCGTAGAAATTGGCGCCGTTTGCAACTATTTGAACAACCGTGGTCGTGGGATTTTGATTGTGAATCCTCAATTGTCTGACAAACCACTCCGTAACACTTTGGCCTTGTCTTCGGATAACGCGGCTCGCCATGATAAACGAGACTGAAACGCCGGCTATGACGACTGCTGCCGCATCAGCTACAGTAGGCATCAAGATAGTCGCCATAGCGCCGTTCATTCGTTTGTCTAGGTCTAGCGATGGCACTGTATCGTCTCGTGATGTGATTCTGCTGCGGTACAAAATACGTCAGTCATTTGATTGTAATTTGTGCCGGTGGGAACGCAAGTGGTTCGCTCAAGTAGGTCGGCGAGTTCTACTTACTCCGAGGCCGCAACGACGGCATTTTCAAGGTTGAGTGACGCGTCATCCTGAACGGTTTGTTGGTCTGTCGGAGGTTGGACCGGTCCGGTGGCCAGTGCCACAACTCCGGAAGCAAAGGCGAGTGCGGTGAGTAGTCTCATCTTGACAACGGGTGGTGGTGCAATGAATGTGAAAAAAAGTCAGGTCGGTCAGTCTCGACTCTCCGTCGATGGAACATGGTATGTATTGGCTTTATGTGTACTCCGTATGTAATAATAATCTTATTTACTTATGTACATACTGACCCTTGGCTACTAGGTATACTCCGTCGCCGTTGTACGAAGTTTCACTTGGAGCGTTATCCACTTCTTCTGCCAAACTTTCCACAGTGCGAACCTTCTAGCATGGATGCCAGCCAATGAAGCCATGAACACCCCATGCCATCGGTTACTCCGGAGAACTTAGAATTGCTGGCCACGATAGGTAGGAGGTAGGGGCGTGCCGCAAGTTGTCACCGCAAGTTGCACTGCATCTCATGTTCAAAAGGGCGCTCTGATTTACCCATCGCAGTGACCGAAATCTGCACTTGCGTCTGTCTTTCCCATGTTAATTTTTAAATTCTCTCTTTCAAACTTGTCAGAATATATACACTGCAACACACAACAGCACACGTATTTGCACGTCTAATGTACCTTCTAAAATACGAATTCCCGGCGTTAAAGCCAACCCACGCCGATGTGAGGCCCGGATGCCAGCCATCATACCCCCGTAGGTACCTCTAATAAAAGTGTTGGATTCGCAAAGGGAAAGCAAATGAAAGCAAGCATGCATGCAAATATCAAAACGTCACACAGTATCGTAGGTCTTTGGTTTCAGT
>SRPS01000122.1:0-82354 GCA_018360175.1 Claviceps arundinis
CTGCTGTCTTTTGAGTCTTTGCCGTCGATCGTCTTCTTTGTGTGCAGTTGAGGTCTCGTGAGGACCTTTGCTGCCCTTTTGCATCCACCGTTCCTCCTCTATTTTCTGGCACCTAGGTACCTAGTATGTACCAGAGACTCTCCATGTGCGTTGTGTCAGTGTGTGCACGGTCCCTATCATGAGTGCCTCACGTGACGCTTGTCCTGTACACATGTCTGCACGTGACAACGCAGCCTCGACCATGTTTCACTGCCACGACGAGTCACGAGTCACGACCCTTTTGCACAGTGCGGAACCATACCCGTTGGAATCGCGCAGCACGGAATATCGTCGGATTTCAAGACGCAGGTTAGGGTTACATATGTACCTTAGGTTCTTTTATGAGTAGTTTTAGCAGTCTTAAGGTTTGAGAGTCTTAACGCTCACTTCAGGTCACGCGTTCCACACCCCTGCTCGACGGTTGTGACTCGTGAGTCGTGACTTCGAGTGTCATGGCTAGTGGAGAACTTTGTTCCCCGCCGATGTAGCTTTTTGTCATCTGAAAACTAACGTTACTTCTAGCTTTGCACCAATTTTGCAGTTCACGTGACATAGAACCTATGTACCCTCATCATGCTGCGACGTGATTGGCTGCAGCCCCCTGGCAGTGACCAAGACTGCTAATAAAGGGATGGATATGGAGAGGTAGACCCCTAGGTAGATAGGTAGATAGATGTTGTGAGTCGACCTCACAAGCCTTGACATTCATCTTTGAGATCCCTACTCCTGGCTTCCTCAAGCTGATTCGCAATCTCCCCCCGATCGTAATTACTTCTTCTTTGACTCTTCTTCCTGTCATAATTTTTGTAGCCCATGGCCACGACGTCATTCACAGAAAAGACGTGTATTCCAGTTCTGGCAAATCCCATGCCCTCCGCCCAACTTTCCTCGCTGGATACATCGACTGTTATATGCCGCTCTTCCAAGGATGTGTAGGTCGAAGTGTGATGACTCGCCCTGAGGAGCGTTAGCGCAAACTAAAACGATTGATCAGTGCTGCAAAGGGCTGCCTTACCTTACAAGTATTATCCCAACGGGCTGCACTTCTTGGTAAGGCATCTTACCGTTCAAATCCTACAAACAATAGTCAGTGAGAATACTTTTGCTAATGGTAATTTTACGGTCATCTGGAAACTCACGAGGTCTCCCCTGGTATATGCCGCCGCGAAGTAGCTTGGCTATGTTAACGGCTTCTTTGCTGACGTCGATAGTCGTGGAACTCGTGGCGTGGGTAGCCGTAGTGCGGGAATTGATATCATTATCATCTTCAGCGTCCACTGGGGTTTCGCGAATATAATATATCCGCAACCTGCGACCATCAGTCGCAGTGGTATCAACGAATCCCCGAGGCAAGGTGAGAGTAGTAGCAGACTCCATTAGTGCGAGAAGGTTGATGATATGAATAGTATCAAAACAAGAGTTCAAACGGTAGTGATGATCCGCAAGATTTTGGAGAGGTATTGTAATTTGAAGAAATCCGCTCATGCCATGTCTAAGTTTCTTCAACTGGCCTGCTTTATGTACGCAATCTTGCCGGACCGTAACGTCACACAGAATTTAGAAACGAGTGCCAATAATATTGTTGACGTGCGTGACAACTGCCTGCACTCGTTTCTAAATTCTGTGTGACGCTACGGTCCGACAAGATTGACAACATAAACGACACATCAACATTCACTAAATGATTCATCTTCCATCACATTACGTGGTAAATCTGAGTCCTGGCACCTTATCAGTTGACTCTCGCAACCCATGGAGCCTCCTAATGAACTACTCGTGTCACCTTGCCTCGGGGCTTTGCCGCTACTACTGCCACTGATGGTCGCAAGTTAACGATATACTACATTTGCGACACCCCAGTAATGGATATCATTGCCCGCGCCACGGCTATGTATATGGAAGTTAGAACTGAATCTCATCCTCAGTTCAGAGGATGGACAAGCCAAGAACAACCAAGATTGATTACTGTCACACGTGTGCCAGTGTGGGCACACCGGCTCGCGTGCGCTGTGCTGATCGTACAGTGCTTGCCGGTTCAGGCAGTATAGAGGCACGTTCCTGACGCCTCGCCGCGTGCGCTGTGCTGATCGTACAGCGCTTGCTGGTTCAGGCAGTATAGAGGCACGCTTACCACACCGAGGCGTTTCAGGCGAGTCGTTTCAGTCGTCGTTGCTATTCAGAATTCTGGCCTCTTCCTCGTAAGCGCCGTGAACGAAACCATCACTTCAATACTATACCTGCCTTCAGTCGAGGGCGCTGTACACCCACCGTGCCCGTACAGCGTTTCCCGACCAGAGAGTTGTCAGCCCCGCGATTGCCTGCACAACATTTGCCAGCACGGCGTTTGACCGGCGCGCGCAATGCCAGGTCAGCGCTTGGCGGTAGTATGGCAGTACTGCCAAGCAGGGACAGTGGGGTCTGACGAGGACACTTGCGAAGTTGCGATAGGCGGGTACTGTATCATCGCTGGCCACCTCGAGGGCTCAGAGGGAGGACATACATGACGCGCCTCTAGAGTTCCTTGTAGAGTCACAGTCGATCATCACGTTCTGATTTGACATTCCTCAGTTCCTAGTCCCAAATATTTGGCCCTTGTCACAATCACAGACTCGTTTGCCTTTCGTTATTGCATGTATGCTCTTTATCTGCGTTTCTTTGAATGCCGGAAAGTACAATAAGAAGGCAAAAAGCGAACCAAAACACGCAATGCGTCCATCCCTACTCAATTTGGAGTCAATATCGCAATCACCCAATCGATCGTGTGTAGAAAATCTCCTCATGGTATACTACCAGTCTTTCCACCAGTTGGAAGTAGTTCGCCCAGTCTGCGAAGAAATGGTTTACCAGTGTCCTGGTATTCATTAGAAGCTTCGGGGCGGGCGGCGTCTAAGAACATGCCTGATATGCTGCAGTCGCAAAATCCTCTCGAAATGTCTCTCTGACTCTCCCCCTTTGATCGTCGATGGGAGTCGGGATCATCAGACTCTTCGACATCGGCAGAGTCTTCGTTGTTGGAGGGTTCTTCTTCATTAGTAGGAGATTCCTTGTCAGGGGCTTCATTAGGATATTGTTCAGGCTCGTCACAGGGGCGGAAAGCGGCACTCTTTGGAGGGTCGGAAGAATGTTCTTCTTCATCCCCTCCGGGGGTATCGTGGGTCGTAAGTTGTAACGAGGTTCGGCGCGCCTCGAGGAGCTCGTTGGCGGAATCAGAGACAGCTTTGTTGACGATAGCACTTTCAGTCTTGGAATAGGAGCCAGTAGTGCTCTTGACAAGAGTAATGCCCGCCAGATGTTGTTGAAGGGGGTTCGGGCCTCGGCCGAGTCTGTGTTCGGGGTGTCGGCATGGGCCGGGCGGCTTATGAAGAAGCTGAGGAGGCAGGAGCTTCTCTGGGGAGACATGCTGAGGGCCCTGCGTCAGGACGGGACAATGCTACGAGAGCGGCTCGCGAAGTACAGACAGATTCTTCTTCTCATACTTCGACGGAATCTTTTACTCTATCACCTTAGGTAGAAGCTGTTATATCTAGTTAACGGTGGGCGAGAGGCGGCTGAAGATCCGCTCCGCCGGGCTTGTTGAGTGTGGCTTGGAAACGGGGGATATATACTGTGTCGAATACGTTCTCGTTGCCGTTCATGATAAACAGCCATTCATCGACGCCATTCCGTCTCTGCCGGAGGTTCCGTTTCAACGACTTCTATTGGGAAGGGAGCAAGCTTCCTGCGAAACCCGCATTCGAACAACGCTCGATTGTCCCGCAAAAATTGACCAAGTTCTTTCTGTACGGGAGCGCTCATCAGATCGAAGCACTCCTATTTCCATGATTTAAAGTCGTCGCGCAAGCGGATCTACAGGTCCATACCCGTCAGACCTTCATCAATGGAATCCATTATCCCTCATGTAAAACGCAACACGATTATTCGCATCGATCGTCTAAGCGTTGGCATGGTCGAAGTCGCTATGTTGTCTCTTTCATTTGATCGATAAGTACCTTGTGTCAGCAAAGCCTTGAAATGACTTGGGAAAATCAGCTGACATCAGCGGTTCCTGGGTCGGGGATGAGTGAGAGGAAGTTTGGTTTCCCTCGGCTATCTCGATGACTGGATAGTGTTTGTGATCCATTGCGGAAGGTTATCGATCAATCGGGTGAGTCGATGCCAGATGATTTTTTGGGTATAAGGACTTATCAGGGAACGAGGTCCTTGTTGCTAACTTGCTGACGGGTGCAGTAAAGACGGTTCGACAAGCTTGGTAGAGTTCTCCATGAATGACGGAGCAGATCGCTAAGGGGCTGTTCATCAATATGTAGGCTCGCGTGCTGATGGTCGGCACCGGAGGAATTGGATGCGAGCTACTCAAGAACCTCCTCTGACGTCTTGACAGGCTTCCTATGTTCCACCATAAATGGGTCAGTTAACAGCACCGTCATCGGAGTCCGTTCATCAGGCTTCGTGATGATCATTCTCTTAATCAACTGAATAAATTTCAGAACTTCCTCATTACGTTGCACGCCCCAAACCTTGTCACGGTCGTAGAGGGCTGGTGCTAGAAAGTGACAAGTCAGTATCGCGGCTTCTCAATTCAAAAGAGGAATAGCGGAGAATACCAACAATTGTCATGTTGCCGATCATGCGTGATCCAAACTTTTGGCCAACTTTCTGGGGGAGGCCCACCGAATTGAATTGCCTGGAAAAGAAAATCTTCTGCAGAACTCCATGTCGAAATAAGCTCCAAGCCCGATTTGACATAGTATAGCTTGATATATGTTAACCTCATGCATTAAATGACTTGGCAAAGATGACCTACCGTATATCCGACAGCCCAAATGTCGGCCGCTTCGCTCCAAGTAGAGCCGATTCTGTCATGGCACAGTTCGTCAAGTAAGAATTCTGGCGGCCGAATCATACCGGGAGCTGCACCTAACAAGTTCGGGGTCACCTGGCTCATCCTGTAGGCTATGTGGAAAAGCAATTATTATGTTAGTTGAGCCACGGAGATATGGGCAATACCCACGTACCTCTTCCAAAGTCCAGGATTTTGGCGGTTACCGAGCCAGCGGGAAAGGCCTTCCTCAGTTGCAAAAAGTATCCAATTGATACAGATGGAACAATATAAGGGGGTATCGAGTTCAATGGGAATTTTGGATCCCAATGAATGACCGGAACAATATCTGGGGCGCCGCAAAATTCGATGATGTCGTCCTCCTCAAATTGCTCCAGCTGCGGGAGGGCAATCCCCAAATTGCCGCTGTGGGGATCTGTGATTGAACGTCACGTCAGTTGCTTGATCATCATCGACATCAGTAGGTATACACTACCGTCCTTACCTCCGTGTACTATGCCTTCCCCGTGAAGGAACGCAAACCCTTCTACAAGTTGTCGTACAACATCAAATGACCAGCGTTGCACGGCATCTTCATCACTCAGTGGAGAGACCACTTCGGTCACCAAACACTGGTGGAATCCATTCGGTCCTTCAACAATAAACACGTCTAAGAGTTCGATAACTCTCTCGTAGCCATGCTTTCCTGGCCCAGTTTGACGAATCTGGGATAGAATCTCGGCTTCTCTATCGGGAAGAGGATTATCTGACCCATGTCCGACTTTGACAGCAACATAGCGTCTACAGGGCGAAGTCAATTTCCCAACACATCACATATTCTCGGCGCCAAACTTACTTGTCGACAAGGTCGCGAGCCAGCCACACTGTAGCGAATGCCCCAAATCCGAGCTTCAACATGATTCGATATCTGGGCTCTTTGTTCACGTCGCTAACACAGGTGAGCGGCTTGGGAAGGACATCGCCGAGAATGATCGGATGCAATCCAAATTGTTTGTATCTTGTCGGATCTTCGCACTCGCTTTCACGGCCGGCATATAAAAATTCTTCGCATACTTGCAGAGTTGATGGAGTTTCCATTGTGTTTCGAGAATCGAGGATATCGAGGTTTGAGACGATGGTGTAATGACGTGACGCAAGTGTGCTGGACAGGAATACGGCAAATTCTTTACGACTTTGCTAGGTAGTGATAAAATGCAGTGACGCGAGGCTGTGCCAGCGCCAGGACGCGCCAAGAGGTAGGTAGGCAAAACTGAATGTGTCACGTGGTTTCATTTTGGTATGTATGTATGGTAGGCATTAGCAAAGCTGTAGTGAATCTGGCTACGAAAGGCTACATACTCTTACCACAATGAAGATTTCCCTCTCGGCTGGATAGACCTCTCGTCAAGACCTCTCGTCAAAGATGATGGACCTTTCATGTTGAAAGTCACCCACTACCTGATAGTGGGTTACTTTTTTTTCGTACCTGGGAGTTCTGCGTAGTACGGCCCACCATTAGAGTCTTAGACACGCTCCATCAAATCACCAATCCCGCCAAACTATCAATTCTAAATTCTAGTACGGCGTTCTGGTTTGGTCGACCCCTCCCGTCTCGAATTCTCTAGAGCCAATCCGCTCTCCGTTTTCACTTGCGATGCAGCGATGCAAGCTTTCCTGTAGGCTATCCTACGTTCCTGTCTTTTTGTCTTATCTTTCTCGATAGGTTATAATGTCGCCTAAATTTTCTTCTGGGGCCTAAACTACAGGGCTGCTGTCATTCGGTCTTGCCATTATCAGCACTCTGATGTGGCGAGCTTACCACAAACGCAGACAATAACACATGTGACGGCCAGGTCACTTGTTGACTGCATATGTACATCATTATAGCGTTCAAGTCCCATATGGATCCAATGGTGCTATGTCTTGATCGATGCTTGAAGTCACGTAAACAAATCCATGATCAATTGAGACTGTTTATGTTCTGGACGATGAGGCAAAAGAACACCACAGCTGATCGAAGTTTGCCCCAGCGCGAAATGCTTTATTGCAATCTGCATGCGCCTGCGTAGTATGACCGGAAGCGAACCGGTCGAAGGATGCAATCTATATGCTTTCTTCCGCCTTCCTACGTTCCATCATGAATGGGTCAGATAAAAGCGCCGTCATCGGAGTCCGTTCATCAGGATCCGTGATAATCATTCTCTTAATGAAGTTGAGAAATGCCAATCTTTCCTCATCATGTGCGATATTGGACGAGTTGCGATCTGCCTCACGCACTTCCCAAGCCTGAACTCGGTCGCAGAGGGCTGATACTAGAGTGTCAGTATCGCGGTTGCGAATCAATTCAGAAGAGGATAGGCGGAGATACCAACAATTTTCGTGTTGTCGATCTTGCGTGTCCCAAAGTTTCGGCCACGTTTCTGGAAGAGGTCCACCGAATTGAATTGCCTGGAAAAGATAATCTTTCAGAGAACCCATTGTCGATTTAGAAATAAGCTCGCCGCCCGATTTGACATCGTAAAGCTTGAGATGAACATTAGCCTCATGCATTGAAAAGCTTAGCAACGATGACCTACCGTACATCCGACAGCCCAAATGTCGGCCGCTTCGCTCCAAGTAGAGCCGATTCTGTCATCGCACAGTTCGTCAAGTACAAATTCTGGCGGCCGAATCATCTTGGGATCTGCACCTAACAAGTTCGGGTCCTTGTTTATCCTGTGGGCTGGGTGAAAAGGCGATTGTAATGTTAGTTGTGTTACAGAGATATGGGTAGTATCCACGTACCTCTTCCAAAGCCCATAATTTTGACAGTTACGGAGCCACCGGGAAAGACCTTCTTAAGTTTTAAATCTGTCAACTCTGTAGATTTCACAATATAAGGGGGCATCGAGCTCGATGGAGTTTGTGGATAGCGAGGAACAACTGGAATAATTTCGGGGTTGGCATAATGGTCGATGATATCTTTCTCCTCGAATTTCTCCAGCTGCGGGAGGGTAATCCCCAAATTGGCGATGTGGGGATCTGCGTATGAACGTCAGTTGCTTGACCATCATCAGTGTACACCACCGACCTTACCTCCGTGTACTATGCCTTCCCCGTGAAGGAACGCAAACCCTTCTACAATTTGTCGCACAACATCAAATGAACAATGTTGTCTGGCATCTGGATCACTCAGTGGAAGGACCACTTCGGTCACCAAACACTGGTGGAATCCATTCGGTCCTTCAACAATAAACACGTCTAAGAGTTCGATAACTCTCTCGTAGCCATGCTTTCCGGGCCCAGTTTCACGAATCTGGGATAGAATCTCGGCTTCTCTATTGGGAAGGGGTTTGTCTGACCCAAGTCCGACTTTGACAGCAACATAGCGTCTACAGGGCGAAGTCAGTTTCTCAACATCACATATTCTCTGTGCCAAACTTACTTGTCGACAAGGTCGCGAGCCAGCCACACTGTAGCGAGTGCCCCAAATCCGAGCTTGTACAAGATTCGATATCTGGGCTCTTTGTTCAAATCGCTAGCACAAGTGAGCGGCTTGGGAAGGATATCGCCGAGAGTGATCGGATGCAATCCAAATTGTTTGTATCTTGTCAGATCTTCGACCTCCGCTTCAACGCCAGCATGTAGAAAGCTTTTGGCATAACGAAAATTTTTGAGTTGGTCCTCCAGAGCTGTTGAAGTTTCCATTGTGTTTCAAGGATACCTATTACCGAGGTATCATGTATGAGACAATGGTATAATGACGCAAATTTTCTGGACAGGAATACGGTAATATGATGATGGCGATATTACTCTATGCGAAATGCTGAATACATAGGTATGTTACATACTTTCGACCCCAGTGCTGTTGCCGGCCTGCCAGGTGGCAGCCACGGACATCCAGGACAACCCTTTGTCAGAAACCCGCACCCCTGGTACTCGGCCGCACGTGATAACGTTCCAGTCACGCGTTGCCCCGCCAAAGGCAGTCAGTGACAGTCCAGTGACAAATCGTGGTGTCCTGACTCGTCAGTCCGTGATCACGATTCACATCTCATCCCCACTGCAACTGTCATCCTTCCTTGAATCTGTCGCGACCTCGTAACACTTATCAGTTAATAAAAGGCAATCATATTGTATCTCAGCAATCACTTTGACCTTCTGTCATATTGCACACAAGTGCGGACTACGTCATCATGCCAACGACAAGGCGCTCGCGGCCGCACAGGCTCAACAAAGGGCCAAGCCACCATTAGCTTCACAAACAAGGTCACGAAACCCGTAGCGAAGAATGTGAAAAGTGTCGTTGCGACTCCAAAAACCATCACAGTCGACATACCCGAGCGGACGAAGCCCGTCGAGGAAAAGGCCAAAGAAGATGTCAACAAGAAGGATGAGGACGAAGCGGCGTGGAATGCAGCTTGTTCTATCTTGCACTGCGCAACAAGACGATGCTCCAGAGACTCTGGCGAATCGCAAGTTGGAACAAAGAGCAGACAGCCACCCAAAAATTACTTGCCAATGACTTTTGTGACCCAAGATGGCAATGGACTGCGTTGAAAAATGCGTATGCACTACTGAGCAAACGGCGGTTTCGTAAGTTTCCCGAAGCTAAAGAAGCGAAGTCCATCGCGTCATACTTACTGCTAATTATACTATAAAGGTTATGCAGCAGCATTTTTCTTGCTCGCTGACCATTTAGAAGACGCGGTCGGGGTTTGCCTTCGGCAACTAAATGACTTGCAGCTAGCGATTGCCATTAGTCGTATCTACGAAGGAGATGAGGGCCCAGTAATTCAGAAAATCATTCATGATGAAGTGCTCTCACTGGCTGCTCAAGAAGACAATCGCTGGCTCGCGTCCTGGGCATTTTGGATGCTTGACCGCAGAGACATGGCTGTTAAGGCACTACTTGTAAGTGGGGGCTAACTACCGGCGACGAATTCGCATAGTATGTGTTTGCTGAATGATTTGAACAGATGCCCGTCTTTGCCCTGCTGGAGACGCCCTGCTCTCTGAATACCATGTCGCGCACATTCTTGACTGACGATCCAGCACTTGTGGTACTTTATATCTGTTCCCCTATGAGAACTTATGTATGTTTGTTCTCCGAATGAGAATAGATGAGGTACTACTAAATATGTTGGCTTCTCCCGGGCCCTCTTTTCCCTTTGCAAGCCACATACCAGGTATTTACATATCAAAGAACGGGCCAAGCAGAGCGGGAAGCGCCGCGCGGAAGGATTCGGTAAGATGGCCGTTCTGGAATTCTTCTTGAAGGGTGGAGACGGAAGCGCAAGGAGTCGTGACTCGTGGGCCGTGGCGCATCCGGAAGAGAGCCGATCTGGCATCGTTTTTGTGGAGCATTTGTGTACACTACCTACCTCCTAAGGTACTACATACCTCCTAATGTATACCGTGTGGCACTTGCAAGAAATGCTACCATAGTGGCCAAAACTCTGTATTTTGTGTCTCCCTTCCGTTGATGTTACTTTGAACTAGACATAGACCATTGAAGATGCGAGTGTTTTGCTCATGCTTACAATGCGCTCAGCGCTAACTAATGTCTGCGTTTGTTATCTCTTGCATGTCATTGTGGCCCCGGCCCCCAACAGCTTGATTACGAATTAATGAGAAACTATATATTAAAGATATCGAAATTTGAAAAAGTAGATCAAAGATTGGAAAAGGTTCGACAAATAGAAGAAGTTTCGGGGCTCACAGATGGTACTGCTCTCGGGCAAACCGTCCTCATAGAGATCATTCCAAAACATCATGTCCTGGAGCTTTTCCTCACTTATGTTGGCATTGACAAAATACTCCCTTTGAGGTGACCTCATCTTACGATGGACCTCACCGGCTGTTTTCCATCCGAAAAATCCAGCCATCTCCCAGTCAACAAGTCCGGTAATCTTGTCATTGTCAACTATAATATTCGATGTGTTCAAGTCGTTGTGCATGAAACTCATGTCAGGGTCCGTGTTGGCATCCGAAAAAAGAATCTCTCCTTCCTGGGCTAGGATACGGCCATTGCTGAGAATTTTGGGATCCTGGACAACATAGGAGCGAGTCCGACGTCCATCGGCGGGCTTTACGGCGTGCAATTCTCGAAGTATCGTTCTTGCCTGCTGCTTGAATGATTCTTTTTGGTCCTGGGATAGATACGCCCACGCTACAGACAAGCCAACACCCGGAAGTCTTTCTTGGACAAGGACCTGACGACCATTGATCTGAAATTGATGTTAGCGATGAAAGGTTGCATCATGAAGCAGCTAAGAGGGCTATAAGCACCTTGCCGGCAAAATAAATCTCCGGCACTCTGACATCCTTGAGAGTGCTCTTGGCAATGGCTATGGCTTGTACTTCATTGGCATCGGCGTACGAATAGTCCCTTTCTGCAGGCGGGCTTTGACCTGGGTTATGGAGGTGGCTCGATTTGATGACAACGGTGCCAAGGGCGAAGACGTCACGGCCGCATTCGAAGGCTGGAAACAGTCTCACTGACTCGTCGCAGCGTTCAAGAACTGATGCCCAGTATTGCAGAGCTTCGCTGGACTGGGAGTTGACGTATTGTAGGTCGACGCGAAAGTCGTCCTGCCTAGGGAAATACCTGCCATAGAACGGCAGATCTGCATATTGATCGGTAGAGGGGATATCGTCCGGATTCGATACGTACGGATTCATCATACAGTCGGGGAAAGATGAACAGGTTGAATGAAGATTGCGATGCGAGTACGAACAGCGAATGCCAGATATTTAGGGTATTTGCTGACTAAAAGGCACCAAACAGGTGTACCTTCCGTGAAGCCAATGCGTGACACCATTGGTCAGTTCGGGTGCCGAAACGTTCCCGGGCAACGTTCCGTAAATAAATACCTCCTAAGTATGCCACGTTCCAAAATCACGTTCACCAGTGGCCCTGGGTTATTTGGGTGAATGATATTGTTATTTTATGGATTCTGATCGCCTCGAACATGGTGACTAGGGAGCATCAAACAGAATGCCTTACACGGTTACACCTCTTTCACGAGAAACCGCGACGTTGGGAAGCCCTAGAGTGAAGTCTTCGCCCGAGATGTCTGTGGCCGCGTTGCCGATTGCGCATCCCTGGGACTCGTGTATCGTCATCGCATATACCAAGGTCAATGGACATTGGAAACTGTATGCGTGAAGCAAGTCGTGGCACGGCAAACAATGGCTCGCTGATGCGCGATCGGCTCAGAGTGAAGCGCGAGCTCAGTCAGTTCTGACTTACATATATCGGCCGGCATGGTGACGACCATTTTGCCGTCCTTGTGTTGGGTGAAAGTATCTAACCCTAGCTCGTCGTCACTCACCATCACATATCCACAGAGCATCCGAAAAAACCTCTCGGGGTTCTTGTGAATGTTAAATTTAGTGCCGCTGTAGGCCCCAGATCGATCGAAGATCCACGCTCGAAGATTCGTACCAGTCATTGTGAAGTCATGCACAAACTGGCGAGTTGGCTGCGAAGCGAATACGTTTCGCACGGTACTGGCAAATTGAAGGAATAGATCCTTTACATCCGCTTTATGACAACTTTTGAATTCAGCGACGGCCAAGAGGTCTGGCCAACAATGATCATTGCCTCCCTTCGTCTTCATTTTGACAAAAAGATCGACTTGCCGTTTCTCCTCGGGACCGATCTGATTTAGCTGGTCGCTTCGATAGTATGCAGTGCGTTCGGTTTTCGGGAAATCTTCCATGTTTGGTAGCCCATGGCTCTGGAGCCTACAGCGGCACTAAATTCAACATTCACGAGGACCCCGAGAGGTTTTTTCGGATGCTCTGTGGATATGTGATGATGAGTGACGACGAGCTAGGGTTAGATACTTTCACCCAACACAAGGACGGCAAAATGGTCGTCACCATGCCGGCCGATATATATAAGTCAGAACTGACTGAGCAGGAGCTCGAGCTTCACCCTGAGCCGATTGCGCATCAGCGAGCCATTGTTTATCGTGCCACGACTTGCTTCCTTGCGAAGCCAAGTGAAGCCATGCACAAACTGGCGAGTCGGCTGCGAAGCGAATACGTTTCGCACGGTACTGGCAAATTGAAGGTCCGCTTTATGACAACTTTTGAATTCAGCGACGGCCAATAGGTTTGGCCAACAACGTTCCTTGCCTCCCTTCGTCTCCATTTTGACAAAAAGATCGACTTGCCGTTTCTCCTCGGGGCCGATCTGATTTTGCTGGTCGCTTCGATAGTATGCAGTGCGTTCGGTTTCCAGGAAATCTTCCATGTTTGGTAGCCCATGGCCATCACATTATCCACAGAAAAGACATGTAGTCCAATCCTGACTCCTGGCATTATGCATATCCCAAGCTCTCTCCCAGCATCCTTCACTGGCCAAATCGACTGTTATATGCTGTGGTTCCAAGGGTGTATATGTAGTTTGAACTTTGAAGTGTGTTGACTCTCCCTGAGGAGCTTTAGCGCAAACTAGAACGATTGATCAGTGCTGCAAAGGGCTTCCTTCCCTTACGAGTATTATTCCAATGGGCTGCACATCTTCGTAAGGCTCCTTACCGTTCAAATCCTACACATTGTCACATAACAATAGTCAGTGAGCACTGAGAATCATTTTGCTAATGGCAATTTCACGGTCATTTGGCAACTCACGCGCTCTCCTCTGGTATATGCTGCCGCGAAGTCTCGCAGCACTTCGATCTCCGCGGCGCGGAGTAGCTTGTCTCTGATAATCACCGCGGCGATGGCGGCGTCGTTGCTACAGACGTGGCGTCGATAGTCGTGGGCCCGATATCCTCTACAGGTAGTACAGTGTACTGGGGTTTTGCGAAGATAGTATATCCTCAACCTGCGACCATCAGTGGCAGTGGCAGTAGTATCGACGAAGCCCTGAGGCAAGGTGAGAGGAGTAGAAGACTCCATGAGTTGCGAGAAAGGTTGATGATATATTCTTCAAATCACAATCTATATCATCAACCTTTCTCGCAACTCATGGAGTCTTCTACTCCTTTCACCTTGCCTCGGGGATTCGTCGATACTATTGCCACTGATGGTCGCAGGTCGATGATATACTATATTCGCAAGACCCCAGTACTGCCTGTAGAGGATATCAGGCCCAGTGCCCACGACTATCGACGCCGCCATCGTCGCGGCGATTATCAGAGACAAGCTACTCCGCGCCGCGGAGATCGAAGTGCTGCGAGACTTCGCGGCAGCATATACCAGGGGAGAGCGCGTGAGTTGCCAAATGACCGTGAAATTTCCATTGGCAAAATGATTCTCACTGACTATTGTTATGTAACAATGTTAAATGCGTAGGGTTTGAACGGTAAGGAGCCTTACGAAGATGTGCAGCCCATTGGGATAATACTCGTAAGGTAAGGCAGCCCTTTGCAGCACTGGCCACTAATCAATCGTTCTAGTTTGCGCTACTCCGATCTCCGAGATATGATGTGGTTCCAAGGGTGTAGGTATAGTTTGAAGTGTGTTGACTCGCCCTGAGAAACATTAGCGCAAACTAGAACGATTGATCAGTGCTGCAAAGGGCTTCCTTACCTTACGAGTATTATTCCAATGGGCTGCACATCTCCGTAAGGCGCTATGCCGTTCCAATCCTACACATTGTCACATAACAATAGTCAGTAAGAATAATTTTGCTAATGGTAATTTCACGGTCATTTGGCAACTCACGTGCTCTCCCCTGGTATATGCTGCCGCGAAGTCTCGGAGTACTTCGATCTCCGCGGCGAGGATAGTCGTGGTGTGGGTAGCAGTGGCGCGGACAATGATATCCTCTGCTGGGGTGTCGCGAATAGTATATCGTTGACTTGCGACCATCAGTGTGCGACCATCAGTGGCAGTAGTACATATCGACAAAGCCTCGAGGCAAGGTGAAACTAGTAGGAGGCTCCATGAGTTGCGAGAGTCAACTGATAAGGTGTCAGAACGTGATGTGATGGAAGATGAATTATTGAGTGAATGTTGATAATGATGAATTCTGATCATGTCTTGTCTAAATTTCTTCAAACTGGCCCTGAACATGGCTCCACGTTAAGTACAAACAAGCTCGTGTAACCTCAGTCATGCTTGGTAATCTTGTCGGACCGTAACGTCACACAGTCTACAGAAACAGGTGCATGCCAGTGCGTCACGCACATCAGCAATGGGTCGTTAGGTTCTCTGGTTCTGATTCTTATCTTGTCTATGTGCAAAAGGGGCGGAATTTTTGGGGCCCGAATCACGCTGCTGTCATTAGGTCTTGCCATTATCACTGCGTTAAAACATGGCGAAGACAGTAACACATGTGACGGCCAGGTCGCTTATTGACTGCATACATCATTACAGTGCCCAAAGTCTCATCAATGGCTCTAATGGTTCTATATCTTGAAGTCAGCAAACTATGCTTTCTTCCCCCTTTCTACGTTCCACCACAAATGGGTCAGTTGACAACTTAACAGCACCGCCATCGGAGTCCGTTCATCAGGACTCGTGATGATCATTCACTTAATCAACTTGAGGAATGCTAATCTTTTCTCATCATGTGGGATGGTCCTGGACCAGTAGCGGTTTGCCTCACGCACTTCCCAAACCTTGACTCGGTCGTAGAGACTCAAGAGCTGGTGCTAGAGTGTCAGTATCGCGGCTGCGAATCAATTCAAAAGAGGAAAGACAGAGAATACCCACAATTTTCGTATTGCCAATCTTGCGTGTTTCGAGTTTCGACCACGTTTCTGGGGGAGGTCCACCGAGTAGTTGAATTGCCCGGAAAAGAACATCCACAAGAGAGCCAGATGTCGAAATAAACTCGTCGCCCGATTTGACATTGTATAGCTGAATATCCATTTTAACCTCATGAATTGAAAATCTTGATGCGAGCTACTCAAGAACCTCGTCTTGACAGGCTTCGGCGAAGTTCACATCGTCGATCTCGACACCATCACCATATCTAACCTGAGCCAGCAATCCCGCTTCGTGCAAGATAGTGTAGGTGCCATTGTCATTGACGATGACTGAGGATCGTCGCAGTAGAATGGCGGTGCGACGATGATGCTGGTCTCACGCAGCACTCAACCCACCGTCGAGGTTGAGAACGCAGTTGTTGGCATATCCGTTGGTGGCCAAGAAGACTGCCGCATCGGCTACTTCAGCAGGATGTGCCACCCGATTAGAGGGTATTCCTCCAAGGTAGGCCTCTTTGAGCTCAGGCTTTAGATCTAATAGAGAAAGTTTAGTTAGGCTCGGCGTTTTGCATGATCTTCTCTTTACATCTACTCTATTCTTCCTGCTCTACCCCACTCAATCCATGGGGCCTGCAAGGAGAAGAGAATGCGCAGGCTGTATCTTGAGAGGGGACAAGACTTACTATTCCACATGGCGCTCTCTACCCAACCCGGCAGAAGAGCATTGACACGAACAGAACGAGCCGCCATCTCGAGGCAGAGAGCACGGGTAAAGGCTAGCGAAAGAGTTTTGACTTTGGAATTAGCTTTCGGTGTATATTGACGTGGTCTGTACTAGTAGGGAAAAGAGGGAATCTCATGACTTGGTGTTCCATCCGGTCTGAACGTGTATCATGAGGATGAACGGCCGCATAGAGAGAACGATGAGATGAGTACCATGGAAAATAAGACTGAGACGTACCAACTACACCGGCTTTGGAGGCAGCGTAGGCAGTGACTCCAAGGCCAGCCTTGACAGCCATGAGACTGGAGACGTTGATGATGCATCCTGTTTGCGTGATGCGTTAGACATGGCGGTTCTTGTATGATTTTGAGGGACAACCAGAATGGATGGGGCTGTGTTAAGTACCATTTTGCCTCACCCTCGCATGCTTACATGCAAGCATCGTGGCCAGGAGATTCGTCTCAAGGATACTCGCCAGGGCGTCATCCGATGTCCTTTTTAGAAGCGTGGTCTGGGCTATTCCGGCGCAGTTGACGAGGATGTCCATTGCGCCGACTGAGGGGCTTCCGTCCTGTGATGCGAAGACTTCGACTCAGCATGTACTATTTTATACAGACAACACATACACACACACACAAGTAGGCAAGGCTTCTGTCTTACTTCTGCCGCCATGGGGCCGAATACATCCTTGATGCTCGGCCTATCCGCCACGTCCAACCTAATGAAGCGATGTGCAGACGGTCCCTCTGTAGCGGAAGAATCTCCCCGGTACGCCTGCATCTGGGGTTCTAGCTTTGCGCGCGCCTGGACGGCTGAGCGGCCAAGCAGGGTCACGACGGCGCCGTGGGAAGCGAATGCGCGGGCGATGTGGCTGCCTATTATACCGGTGGCGCCTAGTACGACGGCGTGTTTGCCGGCGAGGAGGGGAGATATCGACATGATGAGGGATAATGGGGGTGGTCTATAAATGGGAAAGGCCGAAGGTGAGACTGGATGTAGAAATCATGATATGTTTGCACATACTCCGTAGACAAGGGGACGTGAAATGAAGCTTATCGCGCTATTGAAGTGAAGTTGTGGAGCGGTACATATGTATGTACATACATGTAGGTAGCAACCGAATCGGTGTGACGCACCAAACACCTGTTGTGCCTTGCTCACAGCGCATCCCAATTGAACAAGAAGTTGTTTCATCCATTCCCAACTAAGACAGCTTCGTCATTCATACATAGTCATGATGCCCTCACAGATCTCCGTCTGAGCGAAGGGGTCGATCCTCGGCGCGGCAACCAAGGAAACAAGATGAACTCCCCCCACCTTGGCCGGTAGGTACCTGTTATTTCCGCCGCCATTCAGATTCAGCGCCAACTCCGGTTCTTTCGTTTCCGTCAATTTACACCGCGCGCCTTTCATGTTGTTTCACCAGCCGTTCTGGTCGTCACTCCTTTTGTGAATCATTGACCTGTCAACGCGCCTTGTGCATGTGCTCAATGTAGGCATCTGAGCTTGCGCTTGTTTCTCCCCCTCATTGGCGCTTCGCTCGATCCTTGTCCATCTGACTGCCGCTCATCATTTTTCTTTCCCATCATGAGCGGCACGCGATGGGATGGCCGGCCACCGAATGCTTTGACGAGCGCGATCAGCACGACGACGACGACGAGCACGAATACGAATACGAGGGCCGACTGTGCTGCGAAACATGAAAAGGCTGTGGACGCCGGGCTGAGAAATGTAAATCATTGTGAGTCCTGGTTGGCAAGAGCGGCGGAGGGGAGGGCGTGTGGTTGAGGAGCGCAGAGACTCGATCGCGACGGCATGGGAACCGAAGCTAAAGGTTTGTGGACTGTGTTTGTTGAGCTGCAGATAAAAGAGCGCTTCCACGATGGCGATACCGTCTTAGGCAACAGGCTCTACCGCTTATTCGATGGGAGACGCCGTACTTGGCCTGGATGCAAGGCAAGCTGCGCACGCCAGCGCTCGATAGCTACTTTGCTATCACGGCCAATCTAGGAACGCACACATTCTTCATGATTGGGTTGCCGATATGTTTCTGGTGCGGATGGGCGTCTCTCGGTAAAGGGTATGTATTTTTGTTAACCTGTCTTCCTCTTGTTGCTTGTGTCCTAGAGGGAATTGGGGTACAGAATGAATGCTAACGCGCACACACTTGCTCGCAGCTTGGTTCACATGCTTGCGCTGGGCGTATTCTGGACAGGCTTTATAAAAGATTTCTACTCGCTTCCTCGGCCTCTCTCGCCGCCGCTCAATCGAATCACCATGTCCGGGTCGGCCGCTCTCGAATACGGGTTTCCTTCGACGCACAGTGCCAATGCACTGTCGGTGGCTGTATATGGGCTGTTCAGTTTGCACAGTCCGGCTAATACGTTGCCTTTGACGGTCAGGATGATACTGGAACCTCTGTGCTACTTTTATGCGGCGTCCATTGTCTTTGGCCGTCTGTACTGCGGGATGCATGGGTTTCTAGACGTCCTGGTCGGCTCAGCCGTTGGCGCTGGCATTGGTGTTATCGAGTTCTACTACGGCCCGTCATTCGATGCGTATATGCATTCTAGCTCGTGGATAGCTCCCATTGTTGCCGGTTTGATCGTCATTATATTTGTCCGGATCCATCCCGAGCCTGCCGACGACTGCCCGTGCTTTGACGACAGCGTGGCTTTCGCCGGCGTGGTCATTGGCGTCGAGTTTGGAACATGGACATATGGCAAGATTGAGTCGGATCCTTGGACAACGCATGCGTACGGAGATGGAATCATTGATGTAGCACCGCTCGGTATATGGATCAACATTGCCCGAATTTTTTTCGGAGTGCTGGTGATTTTTGCATGGAGAGAAACCATGAAACCCGCTTTGCTGCGATTCTTGCCTTATCTCTTCCGATTGATGGAAAACTACGGTTGGGACCTCCCACGGCGGTACTTCACCCCCGCGAGCGAGTACAAGTCTGTGCCTCCGGGATCTCGTCTGGACACCCTCTTCCCGAAAGCCTCTGACTTTCCGCGCATGGTGGAGGGAATCCGACATCCGACCACCCGCGGACGATCCGTGTCCATTGGACCCCAGAGCGCTGCGGATGCATACGAGACGCTTGCGTACCGCGAACGGCGGCGGCGGGAAAGCATAAGTAGCAACCACAGCTTACGGACCAAGTCTAGCAACCTGGATCTGCAGAACAAGGACGAGGATCAGTCAAGCAAGAGCCCCCTCACGCCGGGGCGGCAGAAGCACAGCTCTTCTTCTCCCAGCTCTGATCCACCGGCCCACGGCCACAGTCACGGCTACAGCTACACTCACGGTCCTAGTCACAGTAATGGTGAAGCCAGCAGTCCCTGGAGCGTGGAAGAGATGGGCGAAGTTGTCGAGGAACCGGAGCCAGACGACGAAGAGATGTTTTCACGGCTCGTTCGGCCGCGTGTGAGGTATGATGTCGAAGTAGTGACCAAGCTGGTGGTGTACGCAGGTAAGACGATACTGATGCCGTCCAGCTCCATAGCGGGCACATTCCATCTCACATCTTGTCCAGAGACGCGGGCATAACTAATTTTTTGGGTATAGGAATTGCATGGTTTGCTACGGCGCAGATTCCGATTATGTTTGAGTATGTTGGGCTGGGGACAAATCACTTGTTGGGGCAATGAATTTGGAGAGGGGCGTATATGGGGCATTCTTCGAATTGAAGAGAACTTGTTCGTAGAGCCAAAGGAGTTTAATGGTATTGGCCCTTGGGAGACTGTGTATTGATTTGATTGTGCGTGAGCTGGTGTGGCCTTGGTGAAGTGTTTGATCAGATCCCCCCAGGAAGGGCACAAGAACGCGAAGAGATCGAATAGGAATCGACTCATGCGTAAAACCATATTCAGTCTGCGATGCAGATCTTGTAGTCCCGCGCCGTGGCTGTCTTTGGCAATACATTAGGTAGTATGTATTGGTGTTGCAACCTGTGGCTGTAGGAGGTACCTTAGGTACCTACCTTGGTGGGCGGACGGGGATGACCGGGGTTTATAATTGGAACCAACGCCAGTGACACGTACCGGCGCGTTCCATAGACGCGTTTACACTACCTATGTACTCCGTAGACTTTTTGGATGCAATGTTTATACAACTTCACACTTGAATCTTGATATCCGGCCACAAACAGCACATCAAAGCACATAGAGCATAGAGCGGCGCACGAACCACATTAAAATCACGCAGCCTGTCTACAAAAAGCTGCCGACGAAGTCCATACTACCCCCGCGCACAATCTGCATCATGTCCGAGTTTGGAGACGACATGGACGTGGATGCGCCCGCGCCGGCCAAGGATATTGTCTTTTCGTCGGCGGCGACCAAGGGGAAGAGAAGTACTGCTAACTTGCCTGTAGAGGCAGAGGATAGCTTGCCATGGTGAGCAGTGGATATAACTCCATCCCGCATGCTTCAGCAGTCTCCAGCCCAGCCCAGAGAAGAGAAGGAAAAGAAGAAGAGAAAAGAGCCAACGACATGAGATGATACAAAAGAAGACGAGAATAAATGTACAATGGCTAACCAAACCCAGGATCGAAAAGTACCGTCCCGCCACCCTCGAAGACGTCTCCGGCCACCAAGACATCCTCGCCACAATCAACAAATTCGTCGACGCAAACCGTCTCCCCCACCTCCTCCTCTACGGCCCCCCCGGCACAGGCAAAACATCCACAGTTCTCGCCCTGGCGCGACGAATCTACGGTGCCAGCAACATGCGCCAGATGGTCCTGGAGCTCAACGCCTCCGACGACCGAGGCATCGACGTAGTACGCGACCAAATCAAGACCTTTGCGAGCACAAAGCAAATCTTCAGCCTGGGCGCCGGCGGCCCAGCCAGACCAGATGCCCCATCAGTCGCGTCCTACAAACTCATCATCCTCGACGAAGCCGACGCCATGACCAACACAGCTCAGATGGCCCTGCGGCGCATCATGGAGAAATACACAGCCAACACGCGGTTCTGCATCATTGCCAATTACTCCCACAAGTTGAGTCCCGCGCTGCTCAGTCGGTGCACGCGCTTCCGCTTTAGTCCCCTCAAGGAGGCGGATATCCGAGTCCTGGTGGATAAGGTGGTGGAGGAGGAAGCTGTGCAGATTGCGGGAGAGGCTGTGGATGCGCTCGTGAAGCTCAGTAAGGGGGATATGCGCCGTGCGCTTAATGTCTTGCAGGCGTGTCATGCGTCGAGTACGCCGTTGAGGGCTAGGGATGCGCCCAAGTTGTCGGAGGAGGGCCTCAGGGCGATAAAGCGCGATACTATCACCACGGAGACTATCTATAATTGCATTGCTGCGCCGCCACCGGATGCTATGGCGCAGATTGTTAAGACTTTGCTGGAGACGTCGGATGTGGCGAGTTGTCTAGGGACCATGAATGCTCTGAAAGTTACGAGGGGTTTGGCGCTAGCGGATATGATTACCGCGCTGGCTGAGGCGCTGGTTAAGCTGGAAGTGGCGCCTGAGGTTATGATCTCGTGGTTGAGCGGACTCGCTGATATTGAGCATCGTGTTGCGGGTGGCGGAAGCGAGATGGTGCAGACGGGGGCGGTGGTGGGCGTGGTAAGGGGGGGAGTTGAGCTGATGAGTCGGTGATATTGAAGGAGGTGAGGGATTCTCTGACGCCTGGTTGTAGAGCTCAGCACAATGAAAAAAGAGCCTGTTCATTTATCCTTAAAATTCGTGATGTAGAATGTGTCTGCTTTTCGTTCATCTCGATATAACCACTCTGTCAAAATGTCTGAGATAACGGTGTTGTCCATTCTATGTGAATGTGTCTACTTCATTTAGGTGGACGTCTCCATTCACAACTACAAGCTACCAAAATTGTTGAACAATGGTGTCTATCCTGGACGAACTTTCTGTTTCTGTTCAATTCGGAGAGTTTTCAACTTCTCGCGGAGTCATTACATCTTATCAATGCCCAGGTTCATATACCGCTCTACGCCTGATGGTCATATCCTCACCAAAAGACAAATACATCTACGCCAACCTCCCACGCGCCATCCACATCACGGCCCTAGCGGGTTCAATCCTTTAAACACACAGTCAACACTTTTGTTATTAGTACCCTGCGTATCGTGTACTGGGTACGTGCTCTACACGCCCCACGCGATATACATCTGACAATCACACACCGGGCCAGACCAGCCAGACAGAGAGAAAACCAGGAACCCCTTGTTCCACCAAGACGCCGCACAGCCGTGCTAGTTGATCTTGTCTTGTCTAAACGATTGTACGCCTGTCGCCATGCCTGCCATGTGGGAGAGAAAAGCAAGAAAGCAAGTAAAGCAGGAAAGAAAAAAAGGAGAGAGAGATATATATGTAAAGAATGATAAAAAAGAGAATAAAATAAAGAAGAAGGGCGGAGCAAGGAAGATATGTAGGATAAGAGGTAGTAGAAGAAGATGAAGAAGAAGGAGAGGAAAAAGAATAGCAAAATGAAGACGAACACGCATCAAAACTCATCCAACGCTTTCACTACCCAAGCACCCCTATCCCAGGCACCGAGCATAAAGCAGTCCAAGCATTCAGTCCATCATCTTCATCTTCGTCTATCATCCTCATTTCTTTCATTTCATTCGCGGCGTAATCTTCGCCATAGGCGCACTCATGTCCCTCTTAAGGGCACGTCCTCTAGGCCCCGTCGTCGTCGTCGTCGCCGCTCCTCCCCCCACGGCCTTCCTCCCACTCGACGTAGTAGCTGCCTGCGCCGCACTGCGTGCCCGACCCCTTCGTTCCCGAATCTTAGCCAGAGCCTGCTCCCGCGTCATGGTGGGTGTCATGGCGGGATCGCTGGAATCAAAGCTCGCGGTGCTTCCGTGCGAGGGTGTTCGCAGGCGCTCGTTGAATGCTGAGCTGGACCGGGCTGTGTCCTCGCGGAGGGGAACCGTTGTTGTTACGGTGAAGGAGGATGTTGATGTGCTGTGAGCTCGTGATACGAGAGATTCCCTGGGAGACATTGTTCGCTTTCTCGGTTGAACTGCTGCTACTGCTGCTGCTGCTGCTGATGATGATGATGATGCAGACGTCCTCGCAGGCTCGTCGCTCGCAGCAGTGGGAATGCTCGGAGGGGAAACTGGCCTCGACTGCGCGTCGTCATTTGGGTTTTCGAGCAGCAAAAAGTCAAGCGAGTTGCGCTCCGGCCGTCCAATGAGTGCGAATGTGGGAGGCTCGACTGAGGGTGTGCGAGCATAGTTCCGGGGGCTTCGCTCAGTCTCTGTGGTTGCAGGTATTTGCTGTTCCTGGACGACCGGCGCAGAAGTCATGACTGCTTCCTTCTGGGCGGCTTCCTCCTGAGCGGCCTCGAACGCTGCAGCCTCCTGCTCAGACACGGTTCGAAAGATACCTTCCTTGCGGCAGAAGATGGTGCTTCGTCGCGGCTCCTTCTTGGACTTGATGTGCTGCAGTCGTGGGTGTTTCTTTTCTGCCCCTTGTTCCACCACAGGCTCATATTCAGGACGTGCCTCAACCGTTGGCTCAGCTACTGCCAGTGGCTCGTATGCTAGGTTTGCCACGGGTTCTGGTTGTGATGGTTCCTGCTCTTCTCGTAGTGGCGAGCGCGGTAGGGATAACCGAGGGCTGCCTGAGCACGACTGCGTGGCGGCTCGTTGCGAGTGCGCGGGCGATGCAATGCCTTCCTTGACAAGAATTGTGTGCTCCTCGTCTTCCGTCGACAAGCGTCGTCTCTTTTGATCTTCCTGCTCCATTGACATGCGTCGTCTCTTTTGCGGCGCTTCCGCACTCTTTCTCGAGTTGTTATCCCTGGAGCAAGAGCATAGATGCATCTGGCACTCGGCCTGCAGAAACTCAATCATTTCTTGGGCTCGATCGGCCCGTTGTCTCTCCCACAGAACCTTTGTGCTCAGCTCCTCGATCTCCATTTCGCTTGCCGCCGACGACATGATCTCCATAGTCGACAGTGATACGCGGTGCGCATTTTGGCTCTTCCCGCGTTTGGGGAGAGCAAGATACTTGATTCTCTCCTTCTCGGGCGATTCAAACTCCTCAATGGGATCGTTGCTGACAGGTAGTGGAAGTCGACCTTCGGCAGCTATGCGGGCGACCTCCTCGTTCTTAGCGGCAGTCTTGAATGCATCACGTTCCTGCTCCACGATCTTGATATGTTCAAGAGCCTTGTCTAATTGTTCCTGAACGCCAACAATCTGGTATCGCGCAGTGAAGGCTTCCTGCTCCCGCACTTTGCTTCGCTCCTTTTCGCGTTCAAGACTCTCCGCAATCGTTTTGTTGGTGGCTCGTGCCGACTTGAGCTCCTCCTGTAGCTTGACAATGGCGGATTGGCTCTTGAAGTTTTCTTTCCTGGCCCGTCTGATTTCCTTCTCCCATAGTGCCTGGGTATGGGCATGCGTCTCCTTGGCGCGTCCATAATTCTCCTGTTTGAGGGGGCGCATTTTGTCAGTCTCTAATCACCACTGACGGCTTTTTTCCCTGCCGAAACATCACAAGGCCTCCCGCTGGCACTCACCATGACGGCTTCTAGCCTTTCTCCCACTTTTCGTTCACGCTCTTTTCCTCCTTCGACTTCTTTTCGCAAGAGTCGGTTTTCCTCGCGAAGTCTCTTCGCATCCGCCTCTGCTTCTTCGCGTCCCAGCATGGCACGCTTGAGAGCAGCATCAGCCGTCTTGCGCTCAAGTTGCTTCGACTGCATGGCGATGCTCATATTGTTGAACTGGCTGATCTTGTCGTGGACTACATTGTCTCTGTTTTCGCTCCGTATAGGCGAGAATAACGGATCTTGACGGTTCACACGCTCAGGGGTGGCTGGCTGGAGAGGTCCCCCAGCTGGAGAGCCGGGAGGGCTTGCGCCAGGATCCATTGTGCAAAGCAGGATGGCGATTTGTCGTTGTCGATGTGGTGTCGGAGTTGAGATAGCGTGACTGTCGCGTCGAATTGCAAGTCGCTCTTCACTAGGAACGCGCCGTCCCCGCGTTGCTGGCCTGATTTTGACGCCTTGCACGATTAACGTGGAGTGTACTAAAATGGTTGTGGGAGGTTGGGTGGATTTGTTTGGAAGTGGCGCGCTGATGTTTACAATTATGGTCATACCCCGTTCCGGCCTTCATGCGTCACTGACTGCGTTGCCGTAGTGACGGAGCTGTCATGTGATCCGTGCTAACGTCCATCGCTCGTTGCACAATGGAATGGGAGGCCAAGCACATTGTATCTGGTTCCCAAAATACATTATACCGTATACGAGATTGAATATCTTCAGAAACAAATTCCATTTCTCTCTCGACTTTAACTGCTGCAAAATGTTTCGCGTCACGACAAGGCTGGCACCCGTCCAAGGCGGAGAGTGCGAGACCATCCCGCAGCTTAGCCAATCACTTCACGAGTCATTGAACCCTTGATTGCCATTTACAAAGACGGCATTGTATTTTCTGCACAGAGGATGCCATGCGTCACTTCGAGGCATAGCGTGAGTGTCTTGTTCCAAAATTCCCTTCCGAAACACACGAACCGCAGCTCTTGTATTCGTGGACGCTGCAGCAGGTGGGGCATCTCCCCATACCGAGCGACATACGTATTCGGTTTCCCTAAACAACAACGCCTTGACGCCGAAGTGTCCGCCCCCTTTTCCATACAACGATACGTGGAGCCCTTTTGGTGAAGCTCAGGGAGCATTGAAAATCCATTCCCGGTTCACATTGTGAAGATTCCAACTATCGCCATTAATTCGACTCAGGAATCTTCCAGCCATGGCCGACGACGCCCAGCTCCGGCAGCGCAAAGCCGCATCGCCCACTGACGACGAAACCGTCGACCTCGTCGAGATCAAGCCCAAGACTAAGTCCAAGTCCAAGTCCAGGGCAAAGCGCGATGCCGAGCAAGACGATTACACCCCATGGGTTGATATCCTGCGCGTCCTCTCCTTTCTGCTCATCGCATCATGCGGCCTTAGCTACGTCATTAGCGGAGGCGACAGCTTCTTCTGGGGGATGAAGAACAAGCCCACCTATCTACGCCTAGACTGGTGGAAGGCTCAACTAGTGCGTAGCTTTCTTTCCTCGTCGAGCCAAAGCATAGAGCTTTGACTCCCTTCATCATACTTGGAGCTAATTTTGTATTCGCAGAGCGGCCCCCTTTACATGACCGAACAGGAACTCCTCGTCCACGACGGCCGCGACCCATCCAAGCCGCTTTTTCTCGCCATCAATGGCACCATCTACGACGTTTCCAACGGACGCCGCATGTACGGGCCCGGCGGGTCATACCAATTTTTTGCAGGCCGAGACGCGGCGCGCGGTTTTGTGACCGGGTGTTTTGCCGAGGACCAGACGGCGGATCTGCGCGGCGTGGAGGAGATGTTCCTGCCGATAGATGATCCCGAGGTGGACAAGGCCTGGACGACGGCGGAGATGGAGGCTCTGCGCGAGGAGGAAATGGCGAGGGCCAAGGAGAGGGCGCATAATGCGCTTAAGCACTGGGTTGACTTTTTTGCGAATAGCAGCAAGTACACCAAGGTAGGAAGTTTAAAGAGGGAGGACGGGTGGTTGGACAAGTTGCCGAAGAGGGAGCTTTGTGCGCAGGCGCAGAGGGGGAGGTCGAAGAGGAGTCGTAGAGAGTAAAGTAGCTAATGCGAAGCCAGATAGTCTCAGTGAATACAGTAGAGGCCATCAGGTCAACTCGTCATGTCTCATTCGCTAGTCCGTCACCATGAACTGACACGCTGGTGTACTCTTCCAAAACGTTGCCTCAATGTCCGCTCGTGATAGCTACGTGCCAATGTAATTTGGAAAAGAATTCACGACATCCATTGCTAGGCAGAGCAGCAAGGTCAATGAAGAACAGTATTGGATAACACCCCTGGCGGCACAGATATCAACGCATGGTCTCATCTCCACTTTGTTCTCCCAACCTAACTCAGTAAATCCACTCTACAAAATAAATGAGGTGAGCTCGGAGAACAAGACGAGTGCTCGGTACAGCAATACCTACGCACATCTCAATATAGACAGTTCAGTCTGCGCCGGACCGCTGGTACCTAGGGCTGCCCGCGTCCGTCATAAAGACAGAAGAAGGCCCGGCATAATCAATACCACCAAACACTGATCAAGAACCTGCTACAGCCCCAGTCCCAGTCCCAGTTCCATTCGCAGATCACGATCTCGGAGTATTACTCATCCAATTCCCATTGGGAGTTCCTGGACCTGCCGCATGTTATATTCCACAGAGGTTTTAGTTCGAAGAATTCCCAGCGACCGCAGTTGCAATCGCAATCGTATTCTGATGAATGACAAACCATGGCACTGAATCGTTATCGTACCAGCTCGTCGTGTATGTATATTCCATCCAGAGTAGGGGCCCATGTACGTATTGCCTAGGCCGATTCAGAGACTCTCATGACTGTCACCGCTGAGAAGTCGAATAAGATCGACTTGATTGTTTTTGAGATCCCTCGTGTGCAAAGCAAAAGATGTTTTCTTGCGGGTCGTGTAGCTCATCGACTATCAACCCGAAGCTTTGAAGCAGTTGAGGGTTCTCCATGAAAGGTATTCCAGAAACAGGCTTCTTACTGGCGATAGTCCTGTTCTGCCCATATCAGTATTCAAAGTCTGGCTTGTTGTTCGAGTGATTCTTCAGCGTTCTTAAGCCCGTCATCAGTGAAGCCATTAAGGGACCTCTGGAGCAACCGAAACTCTCTCTGATGAATGGACCAAGGTTGGGACTTAAGACGATGGGCCGACCATGGAGGCTTGTCGATCCATTGTATTGAAAGCTCTTTTCAATGGAGAAATCTTTGTGTTGAGACGAGGGTAAGTCGACATGTCCCGGCGCAAACGAGTACACGGTCATGAAATCTGGATGACCGCTGTGGTTTTCAAGACAAGTCCGGCTTCAAACTCTCGCCCCAATGGTGTGTGCTACGTCGCTACCGTCACAGGCCTGGCGTTGCCACTGAAGGCTCGAATTGTCCTCACAGATCCAGCAGAAGCTGCGGCGCAACCTTTTCCAAATCCTCTACCTAAGATTCCCAAGAAAAAGAACGTTAGCCTCCAACATCATCTTTAGGAGTCTCCCAGAATGGCACATCTTATCAAGCCTCCGGACTTCACAGCACTAAGCTCGGAACAAAATACAGACACCTAGAAGAACCAAAAGACTCACCTCCAGAAATCCTGCATTCTTCTCTACGGCAGCTCGTGCAATGGCCTCCCTCACGAAGATATCCATGTACTTCCCCACAGCGGCATTCGCATCCCGCGATATCCTCGTCGCCTCTTTGGTGAAGAACTCGTGCAGCACCCGCGTGAGCAGGTCTTTCGGGATGGTTTTTTCAGGAACGGCTGCATCTTCGGTGTTGTCAGACGCGCGTGGGGCACCTCGATCTTGGCGTCTTGGTTCGGGGCTGTCGTCGGAAAGTTCAACGACCTCGCTTTGGTCGGATGCGGATGGTGTTTCTGATTCCTGGCGCTTCGTGGATCCTCTGGGTCGTCCGCGGCCGCGGCGGGCTGCTGGTCTTCCGGGGGGCATGGTGATGGACAGCCGTCGAGGATATCGCCTTTTGATGTGGAAATGGTTCGCGCCTCTTGGTACTCGAGAGTCGTGACTCGAGAGTTTGAATTTCTCAAGGTCCGTGGCTCGTGGGTTACGACTTGCGTTCGGCGTCGATACAATTTACATGTACGGTCCTTAGTCATCAAGACGCACCTGACCTGGGGATTCACGTTGCAAAAATGGCGAAGGTCTGATTGTATGGCCACTACATAGTTTATTGATCACGAAGACGAGAGGAAAAATGTGTTTACAGAGTAACAACAAGGGAAATTGCATTGGTGTATAGTTACAGCGACCTAGAAAAGCCCCGGCAGCGCCGAAAGGGTAATACGCCATACCGATGCCAGTCTAACCCGCAAAGAGCATCTGTTGCACAGGAACACGCAAAAAAAACATCTCTTTTCCTTCATAAGCCCGCCTCCAAACATTCTCTCTCAGCCAGTCCATATCCACGTGTTCTGGATCCCTTGGTAGACATCTTCAGCCCACCATATCGCGCGCTGATTCTCACACCTACAGCACGGAAAAGCTAATGATAGAGACACAAAGGAATGCATTTAAGCACCCTTGAAGGCCTTGCCGAAAAGGATGAGCTGGAGCTGATCGTAGATAGACAGGACACCAGCACCGGCAACACCACGGAGAATGTTGGCACCAGCACCGTTGAACAGAGACTTGACGCCGTTCTTGGCAATGATCTGGCGGGCGGCATCGAAAGAGTTCTTGTACTTGACGGCCTCACCAGAGGTCATCATCATGCGACGACGGATGGTGTCAAGAGGGTAAGCAGCAATACCGGCACCAGTGGTGACGCACCAACCAAGAGCGAAAGAAGCGAGGAAGTTGTTGGCCAAGTTGCCGACCAGGAGAACAGGCTTGATAGAGTCGTACATGCCGAAGTAAAGACCACGGTAGACAATGATACCAGCGACGGAGGGCATGAAACCACGGTAAAGACCAGCAATACCATCGGAAGCGAGCGTCTTGCGGTAAACATCGACCAGGCCGTTGAACTGACGCTCACCGGTGCCCTTGGCGGACTTGGCATCGTTGGCAAGACGGGTACGGGCGTAATCCAGAGAGTAGACGAACAGCATAGAAGTAGCACCGGCAGCCTACAAGCTTGGTCAGTTTTACTGCGATCATGTGTGCAGACAATCAGGCACCTTGGGGACGGAGAAAACATACACCACCGGAAGCCAGGTTACCAGCCATCCACTTGGCGTAACCGTCACGCTCCTTCTTGAAGCCGAACATCTTCTTGAACTTGTCACGGAAAGCAAAGTTCAAGGCCTGGGTGGGGAAGTATCGGATGACGTTGGCAGTGTTTCCACGCCACAGAGACATGACACCCTCGTCGGCCATGGTGCGCTTGAAGCAGTCGCTGATACCGAGGTAGCGGCGCTCCAGACGGCCAGCCTTGATCATTTCATCCTGGTTCTGGATCAAGAGCTTGACACGCTCGATGGGGGCAGCGGCGGTCTTCGAGACGGCGGCAGAGACACCACCCACTACAGCAAAGTTAGCATTCTCAACATTGAGAAAAGACGCTGATGAATCAATTCAGGTGGTATACAACAGCACACTAGAACGTGCAGCCATTGACAGCGCCAAAATGATGTTCAAAGAGAGGTCGACTATTGAAACGTACTCAAGAAGTCGGCCACGAAGGGCTGGAAACGTAAACGTTAGCATATGTACTTCTTGATTTATCAAGATAGATGAATGAGCAGCAGCCTCGATTTTCCAATTCGCCGAGCGCTGGTTGAAGGGAGAGAGAAAGCATCGCCAGGACTGAAAGCGAGGCCCGAGTGTTGGACGCAGTAGCACTCCGATCTGAAATCGTGGATGTCGACGAGCTTTCAAACTGATTCCAACCGTGAAGTTGAGTAATTGGCGTGGGACAATCCCATCATGGCCTGCCGGCTCGCTCGTCGCCCCTTAACCGCCAACGCTGTCGGACACATGGAAAAGGCGGGATAACAACAGATAGAGGGATGTAGAGTTGCTTACCGGCATGCCCAGGACCTTCTGAGGAGCTTCACCAGACATTTTGATGGTTATGCTTTATCCGAAAACAAGACAAAGGACTGAGGGGAGATGGGTGGGAGAGAATGGAAAGGAGAAGAAGGGCAGTCGAGCGAAATAAATTCTGCGCCGAGTGGTGGACGGACTTGGGGGAGAGGGAAAAAAATTGCGGCGGAGCCTCGAAGGGGGAACTGGCTTTGGGCGAATCTATCCGGGGGCCGCGCTAGAGCCCCCAGTTACCTAGCATCCTCAGGAACCCAAGAAAGAGTACTTCATCCGCGCGGTTGTCATCAGCGTCAATCGAGGTACCTGTCAGTGCTAGCGAATCATGACTGCTGTACCCAGCGACGGCCTTCTCGTTTTCCACAGCAACAGCGCGGCCCCAATATTTTCAGCCTCAGGCCCCTACGGGATATCAAATGTAGCTGAAAGGTAAACTATGCCGGCATCCGCCGCCACGAGCTACACGCCAGATACACAGTCAGCTGTCAAATTTCCGTGGAGGTTCTCCAGCTGAGATACCGGTTCACCCCGAGATTTTTTCCGACACCTGGCCTCTATGTACACACCCCCAGTCAATTTCGGAGTGAAGGGGCTGTAACGAATTTGGAAACAAAACGTGCAGGTCACCGCTGAAGGCCAAACTTCGATATGTTCAGTACTGGTTGCTATCTTCTCTTGGCAACACCAAGATCTCCATACAGCACATTGTTATTCCGTAACAAGCTCATCGGCAACTGGACGCAGCCGCCTACTTTTGTGAGTCAGGCACTGGGAACCGAGAGTACGAAATTCGAATACGGGCGGCGTTGACCGTTGCTTCGTTCCGGGCTTAGTATCGCAAATGGCTTCCTCGGCTTGAAAGTTAGGAGGAGACAAAATCAATGGCTTTTTCGACTTTGATTCGTTTACTTTGCCTCGCCACGCACGACCTGCCCACTAGGTATTTGCCCGACCGTCAATGTCTGCTAAAAGTATATATGTACATGGCTGATTCGAGCCGTGTACCGATTCGCAGCACGCCCGATCGCATTTTTGCGCATGTCCCTTCGGCGGATCCTTTCATCAGCGGCACTCGTTCGGTTCACAAAATGTTCAAACCCGCAGATGATCGAGAACATGCATTTTTGCAGAAAATTCTCCCACCAGTGCGGGAACTAGAAGGATTCAACGCTTAGGTCACGTCCGTGTGGCGTCAGGCAGATACGAACTAAAGGTGCCGTCAATCGGTGCGTAGGAGCAGCCTTTCGGCTTTCCCGACAGAGTCCCTACTCTCACGACTCACATACCTATGGATTTTCAGCCGCGAAGAGTATATCCTGAAATTCACTGGGCGTGTCCTGGCTCAGACCTTGGGCACCCACTCAAACTGCCCAAACCCGCCGTTTGGCCGTCTCACGTCCCCTCTCCTTGTTATCGCTGCACCCTCATCGAGCCTGGGTTTTGCTCTTGAAGAGATTTACACAAACTGCAGTGCTCCGGTAGGTACTGGATATGCCTTGTTTGACGAGTTCATCCCCGCAGGCCTTAATCTGCTTGAGCTTGTTCGATCAGTTTGATGACATGTCAAATTGCTTGGGCATATGTCTGTCCATCAAGATGCCCTATTCACGCGGTGTTCATGTTCTGCCTATCTACTGGGCGAACGTCTGAATCAGGAGTTGAAACTATCATAGGACGGCTCACTCTCATCATATCACAAATATATGCGCTCCAGTGGGCGTCATTCTGTCCAAGGAACGCTTGAGAGACTGGCATCGGTGCCGTCCCATGACGTGAGACCGTAATATTAGGACAGACAGGAACTTTCAACTACATAGAGGTAGAGGATCGCTTCCTACTTGCGATTTCTTCCATAGATAGCAGCCGGCGATAGTCGTTTTCTTCCTAGTCACCAGTGGCTCAGTGATGCAGCGCTTCAACAAGACACAGGACAACATCATGTTGTTGCCGCTTTAATTTTGGTAAATGGCACAATGACTTACAATCATAAAGGCGTGGTAAAGGCCTGTCACGCTGATGGGGAACCACAAATCTGATCTGTACGAGAATGTGTCACGAATCACGATGCCGTCCTCGGTTACGTGCCGTCATCGCTATTGGGAAAGAATGTTTCTTGATCCAGATCGTGACAGGAAGCCGCTGTACAATACGTCATTTCATTCACTGCGTCTGAAGGCACAAAGTTCGTCCTTTACGCTATGATATTCAAACTGACGACATAGCACACAAGGGACAGGCATCGTGCATCAACATTGTAAGTCAACACGGAGGGTGTTTCTTTGCGTCTCAGCTAGATGAATGTGTTATAGAAGGAGCGTACAACTGGCTTCGAATCGGACATGGTTTCCTTCTACGAATGAGTGCCGCGGTTACGGCGGGAGTGCGAGCAGGCTAGGTAGATGCGTGGATGTTTTTTTTGTTTGTTGAGTAAGAGACTGGCATGCACCTTGTGTTGCCGAAATTGGCATTGAGAATCTGCCTATATACATACAGTACAGACTTGCTGGGTTCGCATTCAATCATGGCAAATCGCACAGAGCATATTGCACTGCAAAGCGTCACGCGCCGAGGATCATTAGAGGCCTCTCTTTCCGAGATGTGAAGGCCACTCAGACACCAGTACTCCAAACACAAATTTGAATTTCTTCCTACTTGGCTGACTTAAGAACCACCGACGGCGCGAGCTAGAAAAGAGAGAAACACGTCAGCAACGAGGCTCGTTCAGTTGGCGTCGTGTCAGACGAAGTCGGTGGGAGGCGTACTGTAGATCTTCATCTTGCTGTGGGTGACGACAGGCTTGATGATGCCCTTCTCCTCGAGATCCTTAATACATTGGCGAGCCAATGAGCCGTTGACCTTCATTCTGTCGACGAGAACGGCGACCGAGACCAGACGGTAGGACTGGACATCCTTGTAGAGCTTCTCCGAGGTGGTCTTGTCGAGGAGGACGGCGTGCTGGGCCTTGTCCTTGACCTTGCCCTTGGACCACTTCTTCTTTTGCTTCTTAGCTCCAGCAGCAGGCGCCTATAATTCGAAAGGCAACGAAGCCCCGCGTTAGTATCATGATCCACCAAATCATCATTTTTTCTCGCAAAGGCTTGTCTGTTCATCCGTCTTTCGTCGGTGAATGAGTGCTTCTCTGCGGCGTGTTCATTCTGTGGCGGACTTGAAGCGCCTTTGGAGAGATACGAAATAATTCATGACGGGGAGTTGTTCGGCGTACCATTTTGATCTGATGTGCTTGTCGTTGGCGGGAGTGTGGAGGAAGAAACGGGAATTTTTACTCGATAGAAGCCGAAGACGACATTCATCCCACACGCACTTCTCCAAGAGTGGAGGGCCCAGGCGTGGTGGGCTAGCCACTCACTGCGCCGCATTTGCGGCGTTTTGCCCAGGGCCCGCGTGCCCTAATAAAGCCAGTGCGGAAGGATACGTACCGACAACCTCGCGGCTCCTGATTCGCCAGGCTCGTCCACCAGCGGCCGAAAAAAAACCTCGCTGCCTCTTGCTAGCCGAGCCCCAGCGGCGAGCGCATCATCTCAGAACTTGCTCAAAAAAATACCCATCTCAACCTGCACTACTAACCCGCAGTCCGCCCGCCAGCAAAAGACCGGATATATTTTCGACTGCAGATCAGCTCAACATGTCTGTCGAAGGTGGTGATATCGCGGTCCAGGCCCCTGTGGTCTCTGACGTTCTTCCCAAGGATGTCACTAAGGAGATTGGCAACATCAAGTTGTTCAACAAGTGGGATTACGAGGTCGAGGTTCGCGACATCTCTTTGACGTACGTGCGAAAAGAAGCAGACCGTTCTGCAAAGAACATTTGCTCAGTTCCCAAATCCTGCCCCTCCAATGCGAATCGCGAATAGACTACGAAAGACGACTTGGAAGAGATTATCGAGGGAGATTGACGATCATTGGGCGATACATATATGTGTATGAAACTTGTTTGCTGATGTACTCTTTGCTTCCGACTCGAATAGTGACTACATTTCTCTGCGAAACCCCGTCTACGTCACGCACTCCGCCGGTCGATATGCCGTCAAGCGATTCCGCAAGGCCAACTGCCCCATCATCGAGCGATTGACCAACTCCCTCATGATGCACGGACGCAACAACGGAAAGAAGCTTATGGCTGTCCGCATTGTTGCCCACGCCTTCGAGATCGTACGTTGATTACCCATAATCCAGCAATGCGCTCAGCCTGCGGAGATAGGCCATTCGAAGGAAAGGAGGGGGGAAATGCGGGACAGGGACAACCATTGTGGCGGCATAACAGCAACTCACAATGCTGGAACTGTTTCTCCTTGATGCCCTCTTTTCTCCTCGACGCCGCAACCAGCCCGGAATCGTGACGCTGAAAGCAAGTGAGGCGGTGTATGTATCTAACATCAATTGCTTTACAGATCCACCTGATGACCGACCAGAACCCCATCCAGGTCGCCGTTGACGCCATTGTCAACTGCGGTCCTCGTGAAGACTCGACCCGAATTGGTTCCGCCGGTACCGTCCGACGACAAGCTGTCGATGTCTCCCCTCTCCGCCGCGTCAACCAGGCCATTGCCCTGCTCACCACCGGTGCCCGAGAAGCCGCTTTCCGCAACGTCAAGTCGATCGCTGAGTGCCTTGCCGAGGAGCTGATCAACGCCGCCAAGGGCAGCAGCAACTCGTACGCTATCAAGAAGAAGGATGAGTTGGAGCGTGTGGCCAAGAGCAACCGATAAATTGCCATATTTAGTTCTAGGGGGGACGATCATGGTTTATGTTTTCGGCTTGCAAGATGGATGGATATAGGGAGGGTTTGCGGCGGGCTTTCTCGGCGTGGTTCCGGCATCTTTCAGAATTGCATTTGTGCGTTTCGGGACATGGGAACGCTACGGCTATCTATTTGTCAAAAGTGGCTCGAGAGTGCCAATAAAAATGAACATTGGGCTTGACAAAGAGCATGGATGAATTCAATAGGCCTTTTGAAGCACATTGTATAGTCAAGGCTTGGCAATCAATGTGCAAAATCAACCAAGGGTGCCAGACACATATCGTTGTGAGTTGTGAAGGAAGCCAATGATTGTACTTTATGAGAGGCGTGATTGAAATGGATGCTTTGGCGTTTCCTTGTAAGTGTTCTTGGTGTCTATGCCTAGGTCACCCAACACATGACTCTATTTCGCATAGCATTCTTCCTGGCCTTTCCACTCCCGGTCTACTTCCTTTCGTTCTTCTCTTCCTGTTCCTGTCTTCTTCTTTTTTCGACCGTCCTCTTCATTCTTTCTATTATACAGCTCAAGTTGTCCAGAACAAGATCATCTATCCAACTCATAAATACATGCCTGCTAATCAGAAGCCATGATTTCAACCGATCACTTTAGATGTCGTAGGGATGCCTGAAGCCCCGTCGGTCTCGTGCTTTATTCGTTTGAACATTCCCACGTGGTGTATCCCCTCTTCCCGCCACGAGCCCATTTCCTCGTCGATAACAAATCCCAATTTCTCCCACAGCCCAATTGCCTCCTTTTGGGCGTGAACACAAACAAGACCATCCCACTTAGACAGCTCAGCCTTGGCCAGCCCCCCTGTCTGCGCAACTTCCGCGGAGCTGGGGTCAAAGAAGGCTGGGTTGGATTGAAGCCACGTGAGCGCCGTGTGCACCAAAAGCTTCGAGAAGCCATGGCCTCGGTATTCTTTGACCACGGCCAGCCGCCCGAGCTTGATGTATGGCTCCTTCCCGTTGTGGAACGTTGTCGCCCGATCCAGGCCCCTGTCGAGCGTGGAGTCTGTTGCAAGTGAATGAGCAGTCTCTTTGCCGGTCGACACCAACTGGCCGTTCCAGTATTCGGCCCCGGACTTTGGATGAGGCTCGTGGGGGAACGGTACGGCACGGATGGTTCCAACAGGCTTGTTCTGTGTAGAGTTCTTCCGCGGCTGTGTCACGTTGCCTGCATGATCGCGGACTTCTTTCTCCGCTGATCCGTCCACAGTCGCGTAGACTACCCAGTGACATGAGCGAGGGTCGTCGGCATCGAGCTCATTCTCCAATGGCACGTGCTGCTCCTCGACAAATACCTTTTCACGCACGTCCATGGCGTGTAGGAAGACTTCTGGGACTGTCGGTGGCTGTTCATCATGGGGCTTTCCTCGCTTGAATCCCTCCAGCGAGCTAGGTTCAAGGCGGGATACGAAAGGTGTACCCATGGCCATTTACATGGCGGGTATGGCGAGGTGTCGGGAACTGATTATGTTTCTGACGCTGGCGTCAGGTTTAGCCACGATTCTTTTTGTTTCAAGCAGTAATAAGCGAGAGGCCTTGACACGGCCTCAACCCGGGGAGCCACAAACAGGGCAGCAGCGAGGGAAATGAAGAGTTGCAGTACGCTGGATGTATGCAAACACTCGTCATACACGAAGGTGAGGGCTCTAAATGAAAGTACTCGTGAAAAACAATTCAATGGTAGTTGCCGAGCTGCCGGCGCTGTTGTTGAAGCTGGTGACGACGCCTGGCCAGTGGCGAGAGACAGTGTAATTGTGCTGTGACGAATCACGAGACTCTGCCAAGCCCTGTTAGCGTCACTCTTGTGCCTATGTCCTGAGTCCTGACTCCTGAGTACCTAGGTACCTAACCTACCTACCTCTCCGTAACAACAAACTTGTAAGTTGTTACATACTCTGGTCGGCCGAAAGCTCGCCGCCCGGCTGGTGGCAAAGGAGTTAATGGTGCGTACATAGGTTTATTGAGGCGGAAAAGCCCGATGTGTACCTTGCATGAACATAGACACAACATGTTACATTTTCCTGATCAGGCGTGAGAAGGGGGCGGCCCGTCGGAGGTTATCGTGCGTGTCTGGTTCCAGGTGCCGTCCCGCGAAGGAGGACGTGGGGGCCGGGGCCATGATATTGCAGGCATTCGATAGATGCTGCAGATGGGACAGGGTTTCGTGATTTTTTGCTGAATCAGGCTCCAATGACGTGCCTGGAGATTGAGTTCACATCAACGGCACGCTCGCACATCATACATGTCGTTGACTTGTGGCCCTGGTCAAGACCGTGGCTGACTTCAATCTACCTGGCCGTAATTGTAAGGAGAAAACTAAAAATGTGTCCTCCTGTGGATAGTACAAAAGGGTGCCTCATCTCGTTTGAGGCCTCCAGAGTCCAGGCGATGATGGGGTGATGCCAAGCCAGACAACAATGTCGTCAACAGGTACACAGCAAGCTCGCGCCCTTGCATTGGGTATGAAGCAAGATTACTGTCCAACAATCGCCGGGACCAAGCATAACGCACCACAAATAGCATACAGTGGGTAGCTTGATTCAATATCTCCGTATATTCCGACTAATATGTACATAGTTGCATCACATTGCAGATTCAATACATTGAAATCCTGCGCAAACAGACCGAGATTGCGCTTCGTGCCTTAGGGTAGCAGTACATAGAGAGCCTTGGCGCAAACTGGTTCCATGGGTTCATGCCGGTCGTACCATTCCACTTCCGAGACAAGGTCCCTAAGGAGACCATCTCCATCCACAGAATAGAAACGGGAAATAGGTAATTGCTTCTTATGCAGCGTAGCATTACGGACATACGAATAAGCATCACTGCATCCAAGGAAGACTGGCACCACGCGGGGACCTCACCATGAACAACCACCTAGTATGTACATACATACATACCTACCTACCTACGAGGGCCGTTACAAGAGCCGCTACGAAGGCGACGCCGATGCCGTAGCGGCCCACCAAGACCGTCCACGGAGTAGCGGGCCGTGCATCCTAGCGTCACGCAGTACGGCGCCGAACGACCTCGACCCGACACCACCAAGGATAGGCATGTATGGACAGGTATCTGTTGTCTGACCAGAAGCATGCCGGGGGCCGCGTTGAATCAATGTGGTGACACCGGGGGAAAACCGGCAATCTGGACCCTCGTCATGTCGTTGATGATGCAAGTTGCCGAACGTGCGTTGGAAGAGGATGGACCTGCATCTGCGGGCTAATCGATAAGAAAAGAACCCTGGTTCGTCTCCAGGGGTTTTGCAAGTCCACTGAGTCCAGTCACAATCAATGCACCCAGGCCCACGAACAAGTCTGTGCTGCGCTTCTGGTCTGGGACCCAACTCGTAGGAAACCTCATCCACATTTTTGTTTTCGGCTTATTGCTCCTCCAGCCGTGAGTTGGGAGCCCGATCGATGCCTGTCACGAGCAGCTGAGCCGCCGTGCACCCATTCATGCTTTTGATATCCCGCCCCGAGCCTGCGAGCGCGCATCTGGTATAAGCCCGACTTGACGAGACAACCTTCCCACACCTTGCGCGCCCGACCTCTGAGAGCTTCTCGTCCAGCCAGCCAACAATCCGCCTCAGCGCCCTCGAGAGCGCTGACGCCCATTGTTCAATGCCCTGGCAACCCCTTCCTCGCATCGCCTTTGCTGTTGCGACCTTTCCGTTTACTGCCGAAAGCCCGGCCGACCTCCCTCTCGAAATCGGCGATGAGCTCTACATCATCGAGGAGACGCCCGATGGGAATTGGCTGCGAGGCTACCTGGTCGCTCCTCCGAGCTTGCTTGCTGGTTTAACCTCAGTCAAAGGTCAGACTCTGGAGGCTCGCGTGTTTAGTGGCATTTTCCCCCGCAGCTGCGTCGAGGTACGAGAGATGCTTGGGGAGTCGGATGAACCAGACATGGACTACGAGGGCGACAACCAAGACGAGATCGAAGACAAAGGCGAGGACGAAGACGAAGACGAAGACGAGAACAAATACCACAGCATCACAGACGAGAATTTACCGGTGGCAAGTTCAGAACTGAATGGCGATGCGATCGAGAAAGGTACTGTCGATGCCCGGGCCAAAAAAACAAAATCACTGGTCAAGACGGACAGTATCAGAAAGAGACGCAGACCGTTGTCGGAATTGCCGAATGGAGTTATTGCTGGCAATCTGTCTGTTCCTCTATCAAAACGAGATCCAGATGCGCCAAGACCAGCCGCGCCGGTGCCGCTGCTGAAAATTGGCGACGAGACACCCACATCCTCATCCGAGCCCTTGATTGACGAGATAGCTTCGTGCTTGAGGGAATGGCACTCCAAGAATCTGCATGAAATCTTGCTGTCTCGACAATATGCCGACCTAGATAAGCTTTCAAGGCTCATCACCAGCCTCAATCTCAGTCGCCAACAATTTCTGTACAATGTTCTCACGTCTCACGAATACGAAGCGCTCCGGGAAACGACAGTATGGGATCTTGTACGGGTCAACAAGCTTTGCGGGGGAGAAATTATTGTCCGCGACCCAGCAGCGAGAGGCAGGATCCTCACCGGAGATGATTCAGTCGTGGAAGTTACTCGACTGCAGTCCATCATGAGTATTCTCGACGAGCCGCCCCGACCGTCTGTGGAATCTACAAGCCTTCACCATCTACTTCTCGATGTCAAGGGATTTGCTGGATCATCATCCGAGGCAACTACCTTAGTCCTATTCCTGGTCTCGAAACCTCGGCACGACAAGTTGTCGGTATTATCAGAAACCTTCATGGTTGAGATATCGGCGGGCGGCTCCATTGGAGGCATTGCGCAGGACACCTCGTCTCGGACGCTATTTGTCGACTTGTCTGCGCAGGACATTGGAGATGCACCGTCAGTCGAAAATGAACTGTATCTCGTTGTCAAGGTCCTGGCCTCGCAACAAGTCATGACCGCCACCAAAACGATATCAAGACCGGGAACCACGAACGACAGTCCCGCGTCTCGAGAAAACTCCAAGACGTCCGCTTCGTCAGGAAGCAAGTCTATGAGACGCAGTTTAATGTGGGGGAGCAAGTCTGGACGACCAAACATCTCTCGAGGCTCACCGTTGCCAAAAATGGAGTCCGTATCTGAACAGCATGGCCAGCAAATAGTCACTCCCGCAGAGTGCGACGACCCCCCCGGCACTGCCAGCACAAGGGCTGATAGCAACACACCAGACTCGGCGCAAGCGGTGCAGCGCACTGTGGGTGTTGGTATTCTCAAGCTGAACTCCATCATGAAACAGAACAGCGAAGGGGAACAGGTCCTTACAATCTGGTCGCCTACTGCCAATCGAGTTTCGGTGGATGCAGAGTCTTCTGCTGCCGCTTCTTCATCATCTTCCTCTTCTGACGGCCTGGACGCGCTGATTCGTGAGCTCATGGATAATGCCAATGGGCGATACGAAAAGTCTCGTCGAGGCGAGCGACTTCAGGTCTCTTTGCAAGCCTTCAACCACCCGGAGGCGGAGGCCTTGATCAAGGCCACACCAACACTACTGTCCGGAGTTTCACAGACTAACAAGATGGGCTTCTCCGGTGCCCCGACAAAATCGAGATCAGACATCTATCTGACGCTGAATAGCGCGTCTCTCGCTCGTCAGAATCTACTGTCGCGCTGTGGCGGAAGTGCCACCAGCATGCCTTCGGCGCTCCGCGGTGCAAATTTTCAAGTCACACTCGAGGTCCGAGGCCCCGAGGGCAAAAGGTTTGAAAATTGCATCTATGAGAGCTCCAACAAGATGCCTGTGACGACCTTCAAATCATGCACGACCGAACGTGGGGAGGCGTGGAACCAGACGATACGGCTTTCGCTATCACCGTGTGATGTATCCACAGCCCACGTTGTCATGTTCCTGTGTGATGTGCCGGGGCCCCCATTCGCTGTAGCCCATATGCCGCTCTGGGACAGAGAGGCCTTCATCGCAGACGGCCGTCATGGTGTTCTTCTCTATAAGGTGGACGAGAATACCTTTTCGGCGTTGCCTGGCCCTTCCGGCAAGGGCGGCTATCTATCGGTACCCTGGGCTCCTAGAGGCAGAGCTGAGCATTCCGAAAATGTGACGGGCCCATTGGCGATGCTCTTTGTCAGCACCTTTCTCTGCAGCACACGGTTTTCCCAGGACAGGGTCATCTTGGGTCTGCTGAAGTGGAAAGACTTGCCCGAGGAAGAGGTTCTCGCAGTACTGAGGCAGCTCATGTTTGTGCCCGAAATCGAAGTCGTCAAGCTGTTGAATGATGTGTTGGACGGGCTCTTTGGTGTTCTTGTCGAGCATTCAGGAAATAAGGAGCTGGAGGACCTTGTTTTCACCGCCTTGGTCAGAGTGCTGGGCATCGTGCATGATCGGCGCTTCAATCTCGGGCCTCTGGTTGACCAATATGCAGAAACCCAGTTCAGCTATCCGTTCGCCACTTCCAGTCTCGTTCGATCGTTTACGCGACTTCTCGAAAACCCTACCGCGCCTGAGACATCCCGAAACCTACGGTCCACGTTCAAGGTGGTCAGACACATTTTGAAGTTCATCACACAGGCACGTGAACAGCAAAAAGCCAAGGAAGCTGGCATCGGCATCACGTCATCTTCGCAGACCTTTACCCGACAGCTACGCTCCATCTTCAAAGCCCTGGATGGCATGATGAGGAATTCGGCTCCTCTGCTGGTGGGCAGCCAGACGTTGGCTGTTCAGCACTTTCATACCTGGTTGCCCGAGCTAGCTGGTCTGCTGAGCACCGAGGAGATTCTACATATCGCCATCGATTTCATGGACTCGTGCACGCAAGTCAAGGGAAAACTGATTCTCTACAAGCTTATTCTCATCATCAACTACTCCAAGTTAGACTTGTTTGCGCACCCGGACCAGAGAGCGGCCTTGAGTGCCAACACGGTTCGCTGGATCTCACCGCATTGGGGCCACACAGAAGAGGCGACGGAGCAATGGCGCGAGCAGGTCCGCCTCTGCTGCTCCGTGCTTGCTAGCCAAGTAGATCACCTGGGACCAGAGATTCCGGACCATATCCCGCGGATCATCGATTCCTATCTGTCGCTGCTGGCCTCGCCACCAAAGCCACGAAATCGCCTCTCATTCCTCTTCCCAACGACATATCCATTCCCCACCAAAGCTGTGACCGAGAATCTCACATTTGACGAAGGCTTGGCAGAGCTATCAGCCATTCTGTCCGCCGTTTCCAACTCGGCACCCGGAATGCAGCTCGAAATGGCTGCCGAGCATCACCTGGCGACCATTTTAGAAAACTTGCTGCGCGTGCACATGAGCATCCTTTCTGGTGAAGCTTTCCCCCGCGAGTGGCTCAGTGTGCACATATACCACCACAAGTCCACGATGCACACCTTACAGTATGTGGCGAATCTTATGCTGGACTCTTTCTTGCCGGATCCTGATGAGGCGGAAGATTTCAACACGGAATTATGGAAACTCTTCTTCACGACCCTCCTCAAGCTAGTGGGGAGCACCTCATTGGCTCTGGAAACATTCCCTGAACAGAAGCGCAGGGCTGTGTGGAAGATTGCTGGGGATGTGCGAGAAGACGGTGCCGAGCTCCTGCGCACGACGTGGGGGGCCATCGGATGGGAGTCGACTGCCGAGGAGTGTGATCGGTACGGTCTGGCCAAGATTGGAGGATACCAGGTCCAATACGTCCCGACTCTGGTAGGGCCCATCGCCGAGTTGTGCTTGAGCGTGCATCAAGGGCTGAGGAGGATGGCCGTTGAGGTCTTGCAAACCATGATCGTCAGCGAGTGGACACTGAGCGAGGATTTAATGGTGATTCAGACGGAAATGATTGACAGCTTGGACTATTTCTTCAAGTCGAAGCCGCTCACAGAGAGTATTTTGCAAAAATTGTTCATCGGAGAGCTGCTGGAGCGCTTTGAGCCACTGCATGAGATCCCCGATCACCCGCTTCATGCCGCAGTGCGGGACCTGGTTGGCACATTGGACGAGTTCCTAGATCTGCTCGTTGCCGTACATAGCGGTGGTGACGCAAACGGTGAAGCCACACACATCATCATACACCGGCTTCGGTTGATGGAGTTCCTCCGGGACATGCAGAAGGAGGAGATCTTTGTCCGCTACGTCCATCAGCTTGCCAACCTTCAGGCAGACTCGGGAAATCACGCCGAGGCAGGTCTTGCTCTGCGGCTACATGCCGATCTCTACGACTGGGACCCCACGCGACAGGTCAAGCCTTTGGCAGAGCCCGAATTCCCCGCACAGACGCAGTTTGAACGCAAAGAAAAGATTTATTTCGACATGATCAAGCAATTCGAAGAGGGCGAATCATGGAGCAATGCGTTGACAGCGTACAAGGAACTGCAAGTCCAATACGAGAGCAACGTGTTTGACTTTGCTAAACTGGCTAGAACGGAACGTGCCATTGCGACCATCTACGACACCATCTCCAAAAGCGAGAAACTAATTCCTCGGTACTTCAAGGTCGTGTTTAAAGGGCTCGGATTCCCCACTGGTGTTCGAGACAAGGCGTTTATATATGAAGGAGCACCCACGGAGCGAGCCGCGGCCTTTACGGATCGCATTCAAGAGCAGTACCCTTCTGCACAGATTGTCACCTCGGACGGCATCGACGAGGTGGAGGGACAGTTCCTGGTTGTGTCGTCTGTGACGCCGCATCGTGATCTGACGCACCAAGTGTACCAGCGGGCACGCGTACCTCAGGTCATCCGCGACTTCTTGGTGTCTTCCCATCCGCAGTCGTTCTCCTATACAACCAAGCGCAGCACATCCGGGCCCGTGAGAGAGCATTCTGCAGAAAAAGCAGTCTTCCACACAGTGGAGCCGTTCCCCACCATTCTGCGACGGAGTGAGATTATTGATTCGCAAGAAATCCAGCTCGATGCGCATGAAACCGCACTGGAGCGCATCGTGCGCAAGACGCAGGAGATGACCGCTTTGGAGCGTCGCTTTGCGGATGGCGAAGATGGGGGCGTCTCGCAGCTCCTCTTGGACGCCGTGTCTATCTCTGTGAATCCACTGTCCGAGCAGAGCGTCATGTGCTACCGGAAGCTGCTCCCCCAGCCTGACGGTGAGGACGAAGATGAGGATGAGATGGATCTGCTGGAGCCGCGGGACATGGCCATCAAGATGGCGCTCGTGGACCATGCCATCATGCTCAAGCGAGTGCTGGCTCTATTTGCGCGCAGCAATAATGCCACGCTGATGCGGAAGCAGGATGAACTTCAGAAATGTAAGCATATCATACTATGAACATGAAGATATATATATATCTGCCGTCTCCCCTTGACATCCCCCCCCCCCCTCCCTGCGCTCTCTTCCCCCCGTTCCCGATACGATCAAAAAGGCCCTTAGTTCCACCTAGCTGCTTTCCGTGCGGAGAACTCATTTCATTTCCCAGATTTCGAACTAGCATACGAGCCCGAAATTGCCCTCTTCGCCCCTCCCGCGCCAACGCCCCGCGAAACAACCGTATCAACCCCCTCGACCGCCTTCCGCAGCTCATTCCCCCCCCACGACGGCAACACCTTACCAGGCTCCAACACCGCCGGGTCCTCCATCAACGGGGCCGCCAAACCGGAAGACACATCCCTGGTGCGCCAAGTCCCGCTCAAGCAACGCAGCGCAAGACTGAGCTTCCTGCCCGGCCGCCGGCAGTCAGAACCGGAGCACGCGACCGTCGTCGACGCCGACAAGACACCCCACGCTAGCCCGCGATCTAGCATCTCCCGAAAGGCTCGCCGGCAGAGCCTCTTCCGGGCGCAGAGTATGGATGATGAGGAGCTGCAGGGCCGGAGGAGTGGCGTGTCGTCTGAAGGACAGGCACGGCGGGCTAGCTTGGCTAGTAAGTTGAGTCTGGATAAGAGCTTTAGTACAGAGGAGGAGGAGGAGGGGGAGGACCCTGCGCCGGTGCATGATGTGCTGGGGCTGGTGAAGAGGAAGGGGAGTATGAGGAAAAGATTTAGTATGTTGAAGATGGGGATGAAGGGGGGGAAGAGGGGTGGAGGAGGGGTGATGGGGAGTGTGGATGAGGAGTAGTTTTGTGTGTCGCCTCTTTACTCTTTCTTACTAGGGGGCCGGGGCTGTTTTTCTTTGTTGTTTTCGTCATGAGTAGGGCTGGCTTTTTTTCTCTTCTTTTTCTTCTACTTCGTTTCTTTTCTGCGTTCATCTTTTTCTGTTTTGACAACATCATGTGGTCCCGGTGGGTTCCCGGTCATCTTTTTTTCACAAGTTCTTTTTCCGCAAATTCTTCTTTCATTTGTTTGGGGTCAGGAGATGTTTGAGTTGTTGGGACTGTTGTATAAGATATTGGCATCGGTGCGGGGCAGAGATTGTATTGGATTGGCGGCGGAGTACTGGGCCTGGTTTTGCGGCTGTCGCTTTTGATGTTTCATTTGTTGCTGTCGTTACTCATCGTGTATATGTATCTTGTTTCCCTACCCTGCCAAGGATGTATTCTTCTTTCTCCTTTTCTTCTGGTCTACTGTCTCATTCTTCTTCTTCTTCCTTTTCCATCTCATACATGGCATAAAAATTTGTCTCTATCATCATACGCACTTCTCTCTCATAAAGCACTAACGGGCCGTGGTGCACTTCTTTTCTTTCTTTCTTGGTTGCCTCGCCCAGAAGAGGTGAGGGCAATGGGTGGTTTCTTTCCCTTTGCGTGCGCACGTGTGCGTATAAATTGATACCTTTCCATGTCCAGTGTACCTTGGGTATTCAGTATGTGTATAGTGCATCTGTGTAGTCTAGATGACTGTGGCATTCATATTCTGGTTTTGGCGACTATCTATACAGGTTGGTAGGGAGATACCTAGTTGGTGGGACAATGATGGTAATCGTGCCTCAAGTTTACGTTCACTATGTGTGCTCACGCTTAAAATCTGTACTCACATTTGCATTGGAGTGATTGTACGAGATGCCGTGACTGTATCATAGAATTTTGGATCGTTCCCATGTATGTTCTGACACGATGTGAAGATGAAGAATATATCTTCTTCTATCTTTTCTCTAGAACAATGGCAAGACACAGTAACAACCAGGTGGTCCGGACCAACGTCAGATGCTCAGAGCTGACGAACAAAAGATATAACGAGTGTCATGAGAAAGCAGGTTGAAAAGAAAAAATTAGAGTACTGCAAACATTTCGCAATGCATTATGATTTAAGGACTATAGTAATACATCTTGAGTCCAACACACTCGGGTGCTATCCCGTACATCCTCCACAAAGTCTAACTGTTAAGAAGAAGAAAAGGGCGAAATTGTTAAGGAAAGTATTGTCGAAAAAAGTTTAAGGAAAGTCATGTTTAAAAAGTAGTCGTTGTCTGTATCAGGAATGTTAGAAAATAGCGTCCAGATCTATGTAGTGAATGAGGCAACATACCATTATTGATGAATCAAAGAAGAGAAATGTCCAATCTTTACTTGCCGCCCATGGTGTCCTTGCCGACGTTCATGGCATCCTTGGGGAGCGAGCCAGCGGTCTTGCCCAAGTTGCCCATAATGGAGGCAGGGTTGCTGAGAGCATCACCGGGAATGTTGAGAAGAGCATCGCCGAGCTTGAAGAACTCGGAGGTGATATCCTGGGCACCACCGCCGACACCGTTGGCACCGCTACCACCGAGCATACCGCCCAAGGGACCGGCCACACCACCGAAGTTGTTCTCCCGCTTGGGGAGGGCTGGGGCAGCGCTGACGAGGCAAGCAGAGGCCATGATGGCGGAGACGATTCCAGAGCACTTCATATTGACAGTTGTTTTGAAGGGGGTTTGTTTGGGTAGAATAGGTTGATGACTTTGAAGTTGAAGATGAAGTAGCACCAGGCCGAATTGTAGTTAGAATTGATAAAAGAAAGTGAGTGAATGATGAAGTGGAAGATGTTGTGAGTGGATGGGATGAAAAAAGATTGAATTTCGAGGAGTTCCAGGTCGGGTCTTATATACAAAAATCACAGATAGACTCGCAACGCTAACGCCACGAAACAAAGCCCAGCAAGCACCCTCTCCGACCGACAACGCACACCTGATAGCCCCGACGAATGGAGATTTTACCAGACCAAACACAAGAGACCAATACTACAGACCAACATGACGTTGCGCTCGTCCAGTCAGTCGCCTCGGCGGGCACTCGCGGGCCCTCCCCGATCACTGAAGACAATCGTGACCCAATCGCAAAGCCCGACAGGATCGCGCACAGTCAAAGGGCTAGATGGTAGTCCAGGAACCACGCGCACGGTACCTATGCTGGAACTTCATGAATGATCGGGGTCGCCCTTGAAAATGTAAAAAGAGGGGCCGGATGGCGGTGCCACCGTCCCGTCCACGGTGGTGATGCCGAGGCGAGTGAGGGCTGACGGCAGCTTCGTATGCGTGTGACATGTTCCTGGTGAAGAGCGTGAGCGTCACACGTGGAATGTTTGTCTGCCGTTGCCGCTGCCGCTGCCGCTGCGGTTGTCGGCAGGTCGCAGCCTCGCGGGGCCAACGCCGAACTCCACGCCGAACGCTTGATGCAACGGAAGGCGCTATTGGCCACCCCATTGGCCACCCCATATACGGCCCCGCCATATGTTCGACGGATGAAGGGGTCCAAACTCACCGGACGGCGGAAACACGGCCCACCATCCATCGGGCGGTGGGGCGATGCGCTGTCTCTGGGCGCTCTGACTGGACGCGCCGGCCGGAACGTTCTGCTTCGATCATTCCTCCTCATCTGGGCCTCAAGTTTCAACTACCTACATACACATCTCCTCCACGTTTACCAAAGGGAATATCTTTCTAGTCATGACCGACTAAAAAAAGACCGGCTCTCCCTCCGAAACACTACCAAAACGGCCCATCGGAACAATTCAGGGATCCGCCACTAGCCGTCAAATCATTGACGCCCATGCCGTGCGGGAAGCGTGCCTCGCAGTCTGCTTGCGATGAAGCGATGCGCAGTAGCATAGCCTCCCATTGTCTGTCCTCCATAATGTTTCGTGTCAAGCTCTAGAGCCGCCGGCCGGACGAGTTCGTACAATCATGAAGGGCTTACTTACACAGCGGGTGTCGAGTCGTGAACTGGTCACCGGTGGCGGTCTGATCTCGTCCACGTTTCAGGCCACCCGTTTCGATTCCCACTAACGTTGGCTTTCTTTCTACTTTGGGGGACAGCGCTGGGCTGTGACGAGCGTTTCGTCATGGCATCTTTCGCATTCGCCCGTGCTAGCCTCGTCGTGGCTAGCAAAAACGAAGCAGACGTGCCCGTGGATGTATGGGTCTAAGGAAAAGAAGCGCGATGGAATAGGAAAGACGCGAGAGACACAGCGTTGTCGTGCCTGAGCCAGTCTCTGCCGTCGGGTTGGATATTTGCTATATATTCCACCTCTTGTTCCTCTCATTCTGTTTCATCACCACAAATATCACTCTCTCCATTCATTTCAGTCCTTCTTTCACAACTTACACCTTCTTTTACAGTCCTGGTGACCTTACCTTACCTTCTCTCTTTCACATCGTGATAAATCTTAGCACGACTACCATTCTTTTTATATCACAATGCGTTACTCAATTGTTTTGAGTGCCGTGGCTGCCACCACTGTTTCTGGACACGCTCTGATTCGATCTGTCGAGGGTGCGAATGGCGTTACCATGCCTGGTTTGACTGGTGAGTCTCTTGTACCCGAGCATTGTCGTTGACTATTTGACCACTGTACTGACTCAAGGCCTACTCAGTCACTGATGGTACACCCCGTGACTGTGTCGTCAACTCTTGCGGCGCCCAAGCAGACACCGGCATCATTCGTGATGCGGAGATCGCGTCTGGCAAGGTTGGACCCATGGGCTCAACTCAGGGCGGCGGCAAAGTCGACATTGCGGCCCACGTTGCCAACTTCATGGGCACTGGCGCTGCTCTTCCCGCCAACAAGGGTGCTGAAAGCTCTACCGGTGTTGAGGATAATCTGGGAGGCCTCTTTGGCAGCGCCAAGGATCGTCGTGACGAGTACAAGCGTCAAATGGGCGACCTCTTCTCTGGCCTAAACGGCCTGCCCATCATTGGTGTCGTCGGAGGCGGTGGTGACCGCAAGACTTATCCCGTCGAGACTCTTAACGGCGACATGCGCGGTCAGGGTGCCGAGAAGGGTCTCCCTACTGCCGACGACAATGGCGTCATCAACCTCGTCTACAGACAGATCAACCAAGACGGAGCCGGTCCCACCACGGCCTCTATTGATGGCACGTCTGGCGGTACCGACCCCAAGGCCTTCCAGGGAGCCAAGATTCTCAAAGATGTTCCCGGATCCGGCTTCTCGGGTCTGTCCATCTCCACCAACACGGACTACCCTATGCAGATCCAGATGCCCGACGGCATGACTTGTGACGGCGAGGTGGCTGGTGTCAAGAATGTCTGCATCGTTCGCGTCCGCAACCAGGCTCTTGCTGGTCCCTTTGGCGGCGGTGCTGCCTTTACCCAGAACAAGGAGAACCGCAAGCGCGCTATTGCTTACCGACTCAAGAAGCGCATGGAGATTGGCTCCAACAGGGAGTAAGGGGTCGAGGAGAAATACTAACAGGCGAATACGTTGGGATAATAGTGGGGAGGAAATGCAGCGCTAGTGCTGCTTATTGATCTTCTCGTCATGCGTTTACTTTTCTTTTTATTCTTCTTTCACTTTACACCTTTTTTTCTTTTACTTTAATAGTTCTACCATGATGAATTCAATGAGATTTGTGGAAAACATTTGACAAATCAAGCGCAACATTCGCCCCATCATGAAGTCAAGATGTCAATCTTGGGTGAAATCAAATTATTCGTCGTTGTATCAATCCGCTCAAGCGCCACGGTAAGGTCGCTGTTTCGTCCTGCCCGTATGTTAGGTAGGTACACGGCTAGACATCACAGATGGTCGACTAGTATGTTATGTATCGCAACTTTCGCATTGCTGGATCAAATTCCTTGCTCGCCCTTGACTTAGAATGAATTTCTCTACAGACCCCGTGGTCCATCTTCATCCCGCGCCAGATCTGCCGTCTCAATTTGGTGTAGGTATGATAGAGTGTCGCCAGCCAAATGCCCACCTGGCGCCCGCACTTACTTTCTAAAAAAATTGATGTTATGAACCGTCCGACACACTTCTCACCCACACAAGATCATGCCACCGTCGTGCCACACTGGGCAGATAGGATGACAAACTCTAAAGATCTCTCTCTACTCACGACGATTCCGGCTTCTGCGCATACCAAAAATAGTAGTAGAAATAACGATGCACGTCAGGATCATCTAGGCCCTTTCGCGCCAAGGCAATGGTCACCTCAGCCTCTGCTTCCGACATATCCAACGCTTTAAACGGCCGCCCTGCACATGCGGGCAGAAATTCCGCAACCGCCGTCTTCTGGTACAGACCGATTTTCCGCATGGTGGTGTTTTTGGCCCACGGCCCGATGGGCACCTTCTTGATCTGGCAATGAAGATTTTCAAATCCCGCTTCGAGTAAAGACGGTTCAAGTTTCGCTGGCAACGTGATGTTCATGCCGAATTTGCTGAACGCCCTTTCGCATACCTCGAATACGTATTTGACGGGGTCGTCGTCTGGCATGGTTCCGTCGTCACACATGGGGACGGGTTGTAGTTCTTGGAGCTCGATCCAGCCTCCGGGACGAAGACTCCTGTGTGGTTTCCCCGAAACGGAAAGAGGGAGAGGAAGAAGAAGAGGAGCGATGTCAGCTTTGTGTTGTGCTTGTAAGAGGGAAGACGAGAGACAGGAGACGGGAGACGGGTACACTGAATGTACGCACTCGAAGGCATGGCCAAGGACTTTGGATGTGTCCTTTAGTACAGCGATGGTGAAGCGGAAATGGACAAGGTCAATATCTTTTTCCAGCCAATCTAGCTCACAGTCGTCAATTATGAATAGGACATTGGGGGGGACCCATTTCGGCTGTATTGGCGTCATGTCTATGCCACGGACTTTTGCGCTGGGGTATTTGTCACCAACTATGGCGCAAAGGTCACAGGTGGACATGTTAGCAACTTGCAAGCCAGCGTTTGCACATCAACTTATATGATGATGATGATGAATCGCTGATAGAAAACTGGGATTTTTTCCCCCATCACCCATCAAATAAAAAGGTAGAGCCCCAGGAGAGCGAACATTCATGGATCGTGATACCGGCAATTCGAGGCTACCAACATACCTTCTATTGCCCAGATACCTATTCAACGTTTTTTTTTCAGTAAGCTTGCACAGCCGCGAGAGAAAGTAGTCAAACAGTAAACAATTAAAATTGCTCCTCACCAGTCCCCGTTCCAATATCCAAAATCTTCTGCGGATGATTCCTAATAGGAGCCAAGAAGAGCTTATTCTCCATAAGCATCATCAACATAGCATGCTGTAAATCCTCTCTTTGTTGTTCCACCTCGTCATTTGGGATCGGATACCGGCCATCACCAAATGTCGAGTAGCGACGACCGCGTTCGTAGGTATGGGCGGATAAGACGCTCGAGGCCGCGCCGTCATCTTCTATACTGTAAAGATCGAAGTCATCGTCTATTTGGCCGTCTACTTCAATGGAAGGCACCGCAATGTCATGCAAAGCCGTAGAAGTGGAGGGTTTTGTCGAGTCTCTCTCCTTGCGTCTTTCAGGTTCGTCTTTCATACTGGGCGTAGGGCTGGTAGCCGCTGTAACGCGGGTTTTGGGGGTAGCTGGACGCCGACGGACTAGAGGCCACGGCGAGCGGCGGCCTGAGATTGACGAGCTGAGATGTAATAACAAGTGGCAGATGGCAGGCCGCAACTTATTACCACCTAGCAACTAAGATATCTTATGTGATGTGAAATTGTGAATGTAGTGAGTTGACGACGGCTTGGACTTATGTGCGTGTTATTCTCAACCGGACTTCTGTCCGCCAAGCTGCGGGGTCTCAGGCTGGCTTCAATACCACACGGACATTTATGTATGTACTGCATGAGATGGTTCTTCTGCTGATACGCAGAAACAAGCCTGAGACCTGCCTTATTTAGTCATTGACATGCATGATGCAGTTCTCGGCCGGGTGGTCAGCAAGCAGGCGATGCTTCGTCATGACTTATGAACCAAGAAACGCTGCCGCTGCTGCGCCGTTTCGCTCTCGGTGCGGTGTGATTCTAGAAACAGGTAGGTATGTATGCACATTGGGTATCTGCATATAATTATCGGGTCACGGCCCGGTCCGTGAGCTGACGATGCTGTAGCCTGTCGACTCGTGGCGAAGCGTGGTTACAGATGACACGGACACGGGCTCGCGTCTGATGTGATTTGTCCATACTGTTCAGTGTTGGGTACCTTCATTGCAGCTCCCATGGGTCATGGGTAGCAATATCAATACATTGTGGCTTGTAGCACCGGAAACCCGGGAGCGGGCTGGAAGACATGGTCTGACTTGCCTTCACGAATTGGCTTGCCTATGAGTTAGTCACATGCACATAAGGCATAACTATCGAGATGTCGGTTTCTTTTGCTCCGATGTTTCAACTTTCGAAAAGGGAAAGAAGTAAAAAGATGCAGACCATTCCAGGCGATCCAATCGATACTGTTCATCTAGATTGAGACCCCAATACAGTACTCTGTACACTACCATATCAAAAAAAAACCCCAAAACCCAAAACCCAATCCTAACCCCAACACCTGGCAGGACAGAAGAAAAGACCCAAGAAACCATGAAGTAGGTTGAACCTAAATTAAGCAGTCAACTCAGCCAACCGCCTCTCCAGCTCAGGAATCTGCCGCAACTTAACCTCCAGATTCTCCTTCTCATCCTCAAGCTCGAGCCGTTTCTCAGCATCCAGCCTCGTAAAAACATAGTGGCCCTGGCCATCAAATTGAAGAATATGGCTATGGTACTTCCACAGACTCCGCCTGTGACTGACAGTCATGAGCGTGATGCCCAGCGCCTTGGCGTGCTCGTACATGGTCTTCTCAGCCTCGAGAGTAACACTACTGGTGCACTCGTCGAGAATGGCATAACGTGGGCAGTGGTAAAAGAGGCGAGCCATGGCGACGCGCTGTTGTAGACCGCCTGAGAGGACGTCGCGCCACTCGGCTTCGGCGTCCCAGCCAGAGTCCGGGTATAGGTCCACGAGGTGCTGCAGGTCGAGAATATGTAGGATGGAGAGCAGGTCTTCGTCTGTGATGCCGCGGGCGCGCATCTGGCGTAGCGAGTCTGGATAGATGATCTGTTGGCGGAGGGAGCCGCGCGATAGGTATGGTCGTTGGGGGAGATAGAAGATGGCGTGGAAGGGTGGTTTGTGTACGGTGCCACCGTAGACGGGCCAGAGGCCGCCGAGGATGCGGAAAAGGGAGGACTTGCCGCAGCCGTTGGGGCCAACCACGAGGAGGTGATCGCCGTGGGAAAGAGAGAAGGAGAGGGCCTTGACAAGGACGTCACCGTTGGGTGAGATGATGGGGCTGTCGATAGTTAGACAAGCAATCGAAAGTGGAAGATATGTTGAGGGATGCTGATGAGGCGTCATGAAGAAGAGAGAAGTGAAGAACAGAGAGAAAACACAAAATAACGGGTGAAAGAACAGGGGGGCGCAGAAAAAAGGGGGGAGAACATACACATCAATAAAAGTTATGTCCTCACTCTCGACGACTGTACCCCGCTCACGCAATACCGCCTCATTATCCTCAGTCCCGCTCGACGACACAAGTGTCTTCTCAAAGTGGCCCGACTGAATATCGTCCATGACAGTCAGCAGCGAGGCCACCCGCGACGTATACCCCGCCAGCTCCATAACCTCCCGATACGAAAACATGACCCGGCCAAACGCATCCGATGCCGACAACAGCAAGCGCCTATTTGTGACAAATGACCCTGTTCGATCGCCCATGTTCATGCCTCCGCGGCTCCCGCCAGCGCCGGGGAGCTTGACAAAGACGGGCACACTGCACAGGAGTAGGCCCAAGGCGCCCCAGAAGTACTTGATGACAAAGTCCTCCATGAAGCCGTGGTAGAAGCGGCGGCGCAGGATATAGTTGACGTGCTTGATGAGAGTGAAATATCCCTTGTCGAGGGTGTCCTTCTCGACGTCGTGACCGCTGTAGAGGGCGATTTCCTCGCTGTAGTCGATAAGGCGCGAATGCTGGTAGCGAAATTCGCCCTCGAGACGGGCCTCGTCGGCGACGTATTTGCCAAAGGGGGGTGTAAGAACTCTCATGACGTTGGCGGAGAGCTGGACGAGGAGGGCCATGAAGACGACGCCTTCGCCGCCGACGCTCTTCGACAGGGAGTAGGTGTAGATGGTCTGTGAAGTTAGTTCGAGGAGAAGAAGGCAAGCAGGGAGGCCGAACAGGTGAAGGAAAAATAGAAGAAGCGATCAAACAAAGGCGACAACATAAGGAAGAAACTGCATCTGCGTACCATGTCTAGCAACGGCTTCGCCAAGTTGCTGTATAATTCCGCCAGACTATTTGAAAACTTGGACACATCCACGGAAATCAGCTGATCGGGATTCTTTATCCTGTCATCAAGGGCCGAGATGCCGTAAAAGGTCAAGTTAGACAGGTACTTGTCGTGGATGTAATGCGTTATCCTTGTCCTGTACTTGAGCGATAGCTGAGCTTGGTGATATCCCAGCTGTTCATATTTGTGTTAGCACAAAACGTGGACTACCGCACCACTCAAGGCCACCTAAACCGAACAGACGTACCATGGAGTTTGTAAATGTGGCCGGCACTGCAATCACCATCCACCACATGATCCTCGACAAAAACTCCTTGCCATTCCCCTTGACCAACGCCTTGACGATAGCCCCGTCCATGGCTGCCACACGCAGACTAATCAGCGTGCGAAGCAGCAAGAAGAAGGAATGGCTGACGAGCGTGCGTGCCTCGGCACTGCGCCAGCTCGGCACCACAATCTTGAGGAGACGCAGCAGAGAGCGGAAAAAGTGTCGATCGAGGGCAACTTTCTTCTTGAGCGCCGGCTCGGCGTTTGGCTCTATGGAGGAGGACGAGACGGTGGCGCGGCCGGTTTCTCGCTGGAAGGCTTCGCGCGCAGAGGCGGCTTTTTGCTCGGCGATGGCATGGCGGATGCGGTTGATGAGAGCAAGGAGGAGGGTGACGCAGAGGGCGCGGGAGAGGCGTGTGCGGTGGGAGAGATAGAGTGTGGTGAGGTTGTTGATGAGGCTGCGGAGGGTGCGGTCGGTTGGGAGGTGGAGTTTGGATTGTGAGGCCATAGTGGTGATGCGATGGTGATGCGATGGTGATGCGATGGCGATGAGATGGGTTGAAGAGACGAGACGACGCCCTCGACAAGTGTTCAATGCACTTTCTCGTTCGGCAATTCGAGGCGGCTGTATCTTGAGGTCCACTCTGCTGTTCGACGACGATAGCTTACAGGACGGTTTTCTGTCATCCCCGCGTCCCTTCGGCGTCGGTTCAGCGTCGTCGCATCAGACCAGGAAGCCGATGGTGAGGCCGTATGGACGCTGTGAGAGAGTCGCGAACTCGGGCAGTGTAGAGCTATCTAGGCCGTCAATAATAGACTCCGCGAAATGGAACGAGTGAGGGCAATGTCGTCGACAAGAAGTACAATGCAGCGACCTAGGCATGGGAGTGTCACCAGCGTGAGATTGCTTTGCTCGCCCAAGGTCCAGGTTCCTCGGCCCCGGAGACTTTGTCATCCACGCCAAGCCAAGCAAGCCGTTGGGCCGATGCTTGGATAAATGGAATCCCTGTTTCCGCTTTGTGGGGGAACTTGGAAGTGACACAGCCACAGCCACAGCCACGAGACCAGCTTGTGCATGTGATTGCCTTCCAACTTCCAACTTCCAACTTTGCGCCGTTCCTTCCTAACAAGCCACACTTATTATAGCGGGGTCAACCCGAGTCAATTCAAGTCAGTCAAGTCGGGTCCATCGAAATTTTACCCCATCACCATTCACGAACTTGAAATTCATTCCAGGTCCATCACCGCAGCCGCGACAAGGCAAACCACCACCATGTCCACGCAAGAAGACGACCTCCCTATCTACGATGTAATCGAGATCGAAGACATGACCTTCGACTCGGTCCTCGAGCTATACCACTATCCCTGCCCCTGTGGCGACCGCTTCCAGATCGGGCTGTTGGACCTGCGCAACGAAGAGGACATTGCCGTGTGTCCCAGCTGCAGTCTCATGATTCGCGTGATATTCGACCTTGTATGTGTCTTTTTGTGCCTTCTTTCTGGGGTCTTGGTGTTTTCCCCGTTCTTTCCTCTTCCTGCTTTGGGCAGCGACGCGCGCTCTCAGCACCGGCGCAGCTAGCATGAAGAATGGAAGGGGAAAGAAAGGAACATACGCAAGGAGTGAATCTGGCTAACCTTTTGATTGTTCTTCGTTACAGGATGATCTACCGGCGCCCGTGTCCAGCAACGACGGCGCAAAAGTCCCCATCGCTGCTTGAACGCATCAAAGCCTGCCCCTCGATGCGACACGACAATGATACCCTCACACTCCTCATGCCGACTTTATAGAACCATAACGAACGAAACAACAAAACCCCAAGAAAAGGAGAAGAAGAAGTAGCATTAACTATGGAACTGAATCGAGTTGTCCAAACCTTTGTCGCCTATTCACAATTATGTATGTCTATGTTGTAAGAGCAAAATGATCGAAGAGACCGCTCTGCTCAGGCCTCGACGAACCGAATCCCCGATACCAGATCAAACCTGACCAGAGCATTGGAAAGATAGGGAGGAGACAATTGGTCTCCCCTTTACATGGTAACACAACACGCGACATAACACAGTTATGATATACACACACACACAGCACAACGCCACTCAACAGAACGACAATGGTCATACATCCATACTTACTCCACGGCACACACGCGTCTCGCCAAGCGACACACAGCATACGCATACCATAGCTGCAGTAGGCTCCGCGGATAGAAACAGCATGGCCCGCTCCGACTCTACACCACGTCACGCAAAGGAGGCAGCAAAGTAGGCCGTGCAGGACAGCAACATGCAAGACAGCACAGCACGAAACAAGAGACGGACTAGATAAAACGGTACTATCAGTCGATGAGACGAGACTCCCGTGGTTGTGTGACACTTGACTGTCCTCGAGGCCACGTCTCGTGAGCTTTCGTGCATGCAAAACGCCATCGGAGGATGGTCATGCCGATGGGGTTCTTGCCGGGCAGGACCTCATTGAGGACAATATCATTACGGACTACGGCGCTTCAATCCGTGGAGGAATAGAGCAGAATCTGTGCAAACGCTGTGATGATGCTGCCTGTGGCGGGTATGCTTGAAAGCTAGTCCACGCTCTCTGGTCGTACAGCACAGATCGGCTTAGGTCTGTGCGAGTAACTATTGCGCAACGTGTACATATATCAATACTCAGACACGAGGCTACCATAGATGCATACAACTTTCCCTCATACTCAACATGACTTTCGCGTGATGATGAAGCAAATACCATCAGTTTTGAAACCCTGCCAAGGATCGTGTGTATCAAACACGAGACATCCAGATTCCATACATATCCGTAGCATAATTCTGTAAAGTTCTGCCTCATAGTACTATGTACATACTTTTATGCCCTCCACGCGTGCGTCCATTTGGGTGCCCTCGCCATACCAATGATAACCAAGATCGTTGATTAGAATCTTTGTCACGGATCGTGCTCGACACCCCCAAATATTCACACATCATATACACGCAACTATACTTCCTCTCATACTCCAGTCGACACACACACACCTTTCCCACCTCATTCAAGTCTCAACCCCAGCCCCCAAACAGCACAGACCGTTCCATCATTGAAACAGAAATCATTCATATGATAATTAAATACTATTGATTAGAAACTTCTGCCAAGGCTACACCCCTCCGCCGTACGGACCCATAACACGGCCACAAATACAGAAAAAAACGAAGTCCCCAGCCTTGCCGCAGAAGAAACAAAAAGAGGCCTAGAGTACCCCCCCTCGACTCAGGAAGAAGAGGAAAAAGGGGGGAGGCCACACCAAAAATAAAAACAAAAGGTGGTATCTGTAGTCTCTATCAACGCCGGACCGGCCAAAAACGTTGTTGCGTTCTAAGTTGTTGGGTGACGATGCATGACTGTGCGTATTTGATGCCTGGACCCTGGGCAGCCAGTGCCTTCCAGTTCCTCCTAGCTTTGTCTCCTGGACGTTTTGCCCCCCCTGCCCTCCCCTCCCTTTTCTGTCCTCTGCGATGGCCCCAGCCTCCAGGTCGCGCGGCAGACGGGAATATTGTTTGCTGAAGGAAGTAAAAAAAAGTAAAATCAAAAAAAAAAAGGGATATACCATGTGCATCGCTCGTCGGATGGCCATGTCGTGTGGAATCATGAAGTCGTATACAAAAGTTGTGGAACAGTAAAAAAAGTAACAAAAATGTTGCCACCAAGAGTCGGAGAGGGAGGTATTAAAAAGAAGAAGAAGAAGAAGAAAAGAAGGGAGGAGAGAAGACTGTGTGCCGACGCTCCTCATGAATAAAAGTTCCTCCCTCTAGTCGACGCTCGATGTTGGTGCAGTGTCTGCAAGGGCGCATGCTGCATCGTCCTCACAACATGACGAGCCCCATGATGCAAAAGCCCAATAGACCGGCCATGGAGGCTTGCATTTGTTGTGGGATAGCTCCGCCAGTGACTCCTGTCGTATGCGATGCTGTTGCGTTGACGAGTTTCGTGGGGACGGTGGCTATCGTCGGCACGGGAACTAAGACTAGGTAAAGAGCTTGGTTAGGTGTTTTCTTTTTTACTTTGAGACAAGTTTTTTGATGGGGCGACTCATTATGGGGGGGTCCATGGACAATGGAAGAGGCAAGACACAAGAGAATACATACAAGTGGCATTCGCATTCACAAGTGCTGATGCGTGCCGAACCGCCGTCGAATTGTGCCCTTGACAATTGGCAGTCGTGAGCGGCACCGAGGTCGCAGACGGCAACCATGAAGCATCGAGCGATGCGGTTGCAGATGCAGATGCAGCTGTTGGCGCGGTAACCGCCATGACAGCCCCGCAGAGACTGCCAAGTGTCTGAGTGATGCGCATTCTCGTCGTGCTAGTAGTTGCTTGTTTTGATGCTTCTTGTGTTTCGGTGCTTGGTTGAGATGAATGTTATTATTCTCGTATTTTATCCAGTCCAGCGGGTACACTTTATCGCCGACGTGTGATGCGCGCGGAGAGCTATTCAAGCCTTTGCCGAGTAATGATAAGAATCGAGGTCGAGACGCGTGTTACCGGCCAAGAAAACCAAAGTTTAAAACCCCCCCCAAATCGGCTGGGTGTGGAAACAGTTCGGGAATTAAGCGCGTAGGGGATCGGTTGACTTGTAAGGTATTGATTCGAATAGTGTTTTAGCTTTGTCAAATGGGTGCACATATGTATGTACTGATGTGCGTTATTGTGCGGTAATGTAATTTGTTGCCAGTTGGATGGTTGTGCAGTTGCGTTGTATCGTATAAAAGCAATTCCTTGGCAAAAGGAGCCTGCCGGGTGAGCGATGCGGGAGCAGGGCCAAGCTATTATACCTCCTGTACGCTGTACGCAAAAACTCTCCAAGTGGGGTCATTCAGAATGGGGGAAAACCTGCCAATTCAAGACGAACGCAAAGCAAATAGCCCGGCCGGCAACTTGCAAGGGGGGGAAGGGGCCAAGGTGCTCGCCAAAAATACAGGCGCGAGCTTTCCTTCTCTCTTTCCACTGTCAAGCGACTCAAGCCATGGGCCAGCACATTCAACGACAGGGCAAAGCGCACTATGGATGCGGGACTCCCCCCCCCAGTCCAGGTTCACCCAGTGGGAGGAAAGCGTAAGTTGATTTTCTCCTTCGCAAGCGGAGGCCGATAAAAAACAAGACCGAAAAGTGAAGGGGGGTCCCTCCTACTCCGTAAAACACCAAACAAACACAGGCGAAACTCTGAAAAAGTGGTGCTCGGGTCAGCCACACGCGGACGGACCAACCGCCACACTAAAAACGAAGGCAGGCTGCAGCCTCTAGAGCTGGGGTCTGGAGTCTGCACTGGTGACGACTGGTCTGCAACTGCTGCAGCGCCCCCCGAGCGCCGAAGACGCTATAAACCACGCCGTCCACCGGTCCAACACCGCCGTAGCGGGACACCCGACTCTACGGAATACTTTCTTCAGTGGAGCGACGACACATGGATGCAAACAGCAAGTTGCTCAGTGTCAGTAGCTAGAGCCTAGGAGTAATACACGTTTGCATAATAAACTTCTCTACGACATGTTGCTGTAATGATTAATCTATGAACAGAAACATCTAGCAGCACCCCACGGCAGAAGGAACTTAGAAATCTATTACAGGAGGAAGAACAAAACGAGATGAACCCGACCTGGGGGGTCCCCCACCCACGTCATTCATCATCCAGCAAAGAAACCCTCCTTGTTCCATGCTGCACGTCGTCACCGTGAACTTGCGATGAGACACAAACGCGCGCCATGCGCCTGCCCCCTTTTCCCGTTTTGGATCTTCTTTCTATCTTACTGGGCTTTGGAGCGGGTGGCTGATTCTTCTGCATGCACGAGGAGTTCGTATTTCTTATCGCCGCGTTGTCAGTTTGCAATCGTGGATGGGATGACGGGGTCTGGTGGTGTGATGCGCGTCATCTGGTGATGGACTGATGCCAGATGGTGTACGGGACATCGCGAAGTGCTGGTAGTGGTACTACAAAGGCCTCTCTTTCTGTTGGGCGCCTCCCCAAAAAACAAAATGAAAAATAGAAAAAGAAAAAAAAAAAGATGAAAATGAAGATAAACCCCTGGACTTGAAGCTATGTACAGTACCTATCCTTTAGACTGTGCGCTACAGACCGCTCTCTAGAGTCTAGACTGCCCTCTACGGAGTAGGGCTCTAGCCGTCCTCTAAAAGGCCTCGAGCTGCTTAGATGCAGAGCCCAACCAGCAGCAACACCGCGGGAGATGAGGTCCTGTATCCTCCCCATCTCGCCAGGTTCCCGCGAGATTGACTGCATTTCTCAATTTCATGCCCTGGAGCCATAGCGGGCAATTTCATGGCAACCCCGCCAGAGCGGAAAGCACCCAGCGCGGAGATGCCAGGGTCGTAGACTTGTAAATTCGTACCTATGTACAGTCCATCAAGCAATCTACAGAGTACGGAGTACAGTGTCGCCGAAATCACGATTTGTGAAATGGGCAAAAGGCCGTTCCTCATCCCCGCTTTTCTCCCTTGTTCCATGTCCCACTGCCCAGACTGCTCCAGCTCGAGCCGGCTTGGAAAAGCTTGGCTGCTGAAGCTTTGCTTCCCCGTCCGTTCCCCGCGTCAGACATTGCCATCTGGTCTTGTAATAAGTTGTCGGACGTTTTTCTTGGCGGAGCTTGAAGACATGGAGACCAGACTGCAGTGCGTAGTGCGTACCACGGAGCGTATGTACCACGGAACGAGGACATGGAGTACGTCAACGAACTGAGCATAAACCGTTAAAATTGCAGAGTACATACGTAGATAGGTAGGTACTCCATACAGAATATCTACCTACCGCAGACTTCACGATGTCTTTCGGCCCCCAAATCAAATGAGCACCACTGAATGAGCCTTCTTCCGCGCGCAAAATCCCCCTACTGCCCACCAATCAGAGGCTCATTCCTGGACTTCCTGGACTGGCTAGAGGTGGGTTCCTCTACGTACACATGTACATATGTACCTACATGTAGGTACATATTTAGATGCAATCTTCAACGGAGAGCCCGCCACGACAAGACCACAAGGCCACCAGATCTACGCTATCGGATCTGATCTTGGCGTCTTGCGATATGTTTGCAAACAGATAAGGGCCCAAACGATTGTGGCGTTGTGGAAAGATAAAGATAAATACTACCGACACATGTACCTAGTCACATACCTATGTACCAGATATACCTATGTAGAGAATCCTGCTGAGCCAACCGGGCGTTTATGTACTCCGTACCCTACTCGATATGGGAGAACTACGATTCCTTTGGGACAAGTGGTTTGGAGGCGCAACTTGCAAGCCGAGCCGAGGCCTGTTTATTGACGTGTGGCTTGCCACTTGGTGGTATGTATGTAGGTAGGAAGATGGCTACCTAGTCGCTTCTCCCGAGGTGGCTTGAAAGTTGATAGTGCTCGCCCTCACCCGGCCCCCGGGGCAGGCCGCCGACGAGGCTCGGGGCCGATTGAGCCTTTGGGTTTACCTATTACTCACTGTAAATTTGTAATGCACTTGCGATGGCTTCTCCCTAGGTATGTATTAGCAACTCTCTGTTTGGGGAAGTTTTTTTGTGCTTTCCCCAGGAATTGTGTGATTGTACATAGATCCAAACTTCGCCAAGGTTGCGTCTGGCGATTCGGGGTTGACGGTCCGGACTCCGGAGGCTCACTTGAAAGTTGAGGTCACGGACGACAGGGGTACAGCCAATCGCGTCGCACCTTGGTGAGGAGGATGTACTTCATCCATGTACCTACATAGGTAGGTACTCCGTGCAGAGAAATGTACGAATGTGCACAGCGATGCCCTGAGTGATAGAGAGCTATAGGTAGCTCAGAGCTGCCAGCTTGACTTGGGATGGCGGCTTTCCTCTCTTTCCCGACAACTCTTTGGGTGCTTTGGAATTGGGGGCGGGGTCCCAGTGGCTTATACTGCTGAGTCGGTAATGAATCAATGATTCACGTCTCAGAGGCAGGTCCGTAAAGCCAAAATGCGAAGAAGGTGACGACAACGAAGAGTTATTGTAAGAGTGTCAGGGATTCAATTCTGACTCTGTTTACTTTCCATGCCATTTGCAACAAGTTGTAAGTCGGGCCTTCGGACCGCCAAAAAGGGATTGCATAAATAATCATGGAGTAGGAGGTTACCATCTTCCCCACCATACAGGTTTGTATGTACTCCGTCAGGCTTCAGGCAAGGCAACGATCTGCGTAGCAACCGTGTAAACTGGCGCCCGCAGGAATCAGGATAAGAAGACACGAGAGTAACCAGTTTGGGGGATTCGACTGCACGGACCTGTGCTATCAATGCTTACATGCACGTGTCTATATATATATTTACGTAGGTACGTGCACGGTGGTCTGCCAGACGTTCATCTGATGTGTAAATCGGCAACGATCAAAATAACCAAGGCATTGCAATCCATGGGTATGGGCTTCCATGGACCATAACTGCAGCGACGTCATTTCAGCAACGCCATTTCCAAGATTGTTTCAAGTCAGGCCGAGGACTGAATTCAACCGTTGTAGGTACCTACTCTGTAGATTGCAGCCTGTAGGTATTTACCCGACTTCGATGTGCGACGGTCCACGGCCCACGGGACTCGAGCAAGGTTCTGTGCCGAAACGGGCCGTTCTTTGATACTGAGCACGAATCTCGATTTCAATGCGTGATAATTAGAGCAAGGCTGAGCTTTGCCTAGGTACCTAGAGCCAAGCACATCATCGGCAAGCCGCGATGCAGCACATATAGCATACTCTTTCATTGGTATGAAAGAAACACAGAATAGCGAGCATGGAGAAAAAGCTAGAAGCATAAACCCGTCAATAAGCAGACGGCACGTCCATACAAAAGAAGCCTGTCTACATGGTATATGTACCTAAAAGACGACATATCCCCATCATCTCATCTAATAGATGATACAAGGTTTCCCCGCCCTCACATCCCAACATCATTGCTCGGCAACATTCTCAAAGAAAAATGTCGGCGCCCCCGGAACAGCATTCTCCGCCAAAGGCATCGTAATCTCCACTGCCGTCCCGTCCACAAGGTTGACGCCCTTCTTGCCGCCCTCCTCCACCATCAAGACCTCGCAGTCTACCAGCCCAGCCGTCTTCTTCAGGCCCGGCACCATCTGCACCAGCGTCTCCTTCTCGTCAAATGCGAGCTTCTGGTTCAATACCACACCCGCAGGCTCCCCAGCCTGGAGACGCTTCTTGAGGGCCTGCGCAAACGGCATCGCCTTCTTCATCTCGCCCATCTTGGCGATCCGGCCATTGAGGTCCTTGTCGTTGACGGACTTGGCGGACGGGTCCCACATCTCCTTGAGCAGGTCGATGTACTTGGCTTGCCAGGCTGGGAACTTGTCCGTCATGTAGATTGTCAGCTTCTTGGGCTGCTTGGGGTCAAAGGATACTTCCTTGCCCTTGGCCTTTTTCTTGAGCTGGAGGCCCTCGGCCGAGTTGACGTTGGAGGCCGTGCTGCGGACGTAGTCACGCTTGGCTGATAGGCCGGCGTCCACGGCTGGGACTTGCGGGAAGGTGGCATTTTGGATGGTGGAGTCCTTCTTGAGGACCTCGAGCCAGATGTGTTCGGCCCAGTGGGGGGCGATGACGGCCATGAGGAGGGCCTGCATCTCCATGTAGCGGAAAACCAGCTGCTTGTGCATCTTGATGCCCGCAGCGGCGCAGGCTTCGCGGTAGAAATCACGTGCGCCAGTGAGTTCGTAGAGAGCTGCTTTCAGCGCCAGCTTGTAGTTTGTCTGCGTGTATTGCTCAATGGCCTCGTGGGCGGCGCTATTCATCTCGTTGTCGAAGAGGGCGTCCTGGAACGAGTTGGTCTCGCCAGTGCGCAGCTCGTTCTGCTCGCGCACCTGTTCCTCACACCACTCGCGCAGGTTGAACAAACGCAGAATGTTGTTGTCGGCCACGTCCTCCTCAAAGTTGGCATCGCTGACGCCGTCGCCCGCATCGGCAATGGCGATTCTTGCCGCATCCGCACCATACTTGTCCACCAGCTCGCGCAGGGTCATAAAGTTGCCCGTGCTCTTGGCCATCTTTTCTCCGTTCAGCATCAAGTGCCCGTTGGCACGGATGCCCCGTGGCCAGTACTCGGGCGTGAAGATGGCTAAGTGAATGTACAGGAAAAAGGTCAAGTGGTTGGGGATCAAGTCCTTGCCGGAGCTTCGCAGGTCGAGCGGGTAAAAGTACTCAAACTCGCGGCGCATGCTCTCCAACGTCGCCTTGGGGATCTTGGAGCCGCTCAGCACATCGTCGCCCAGGTCACGGCGGCAAAACACGTAGTCCCAGACTTCGTCCGTCATCTGCTCGGCACCGATGTCTCCGAGACCTTTTTCATTTCCGTACAGATCCTTGTGTAGCCAGTGGCAGACGGTATAGTAGGCCATGTAGACGGTCGAATCACTCAGACTCTCGACCAGAAACTGCGGATCCCAGGGCAGCTTGGAGCCCAGGCCGTAGGTACGCGCGCAGGCCCACTGGTTCAGCCAGTTCAGCACCCCCTCGAAGCTGTTCTTGGTCTCCTGAGTCCAGGTGTTGAGACCCTGGCCGTCGACGTTGTCGAGCCACTGCAAGGCAGTCTTCTTCCACGACTCCTCACCGTAGTCCAAGTACCACTGGTCCATCAGGGAGACAATACAGTCGTCGCCCGATCGACTGACAACCTTTCGCTCAGGCTCAGAGTAGGCAAAGGCCTCGCCGGCATCAATCAACTGACTTCGTACTTTTGGCTTGGCGGACTCGACCTTTTCGCCCTTGAAATCGCCCACCTTGAGAATACCCTGGTAGAATCCCTCTTTGTAAGCCAGCTCCTTGGCTTCCTCCAGCGGCTTGGTGTCCTTGGGAGAAGCAATCTTGAGCTTCTTGACCAAGAACGGAGCACACAAGTCGCCGTACGAGGGGGTTTCGATGACGGGGAAGATCTCCAGCTCTGCCCACTCCTTCTTGATGCCGTAGTAGTCGGCTTTTTTAGCCAGATCGGTCACCGTGGCGAAATCGTCGGGACTGTCGGACGGAACAGAGGTGACGACTCCGGTACCCTTGGTCGGCAACACAGTCTCCATGGGCAGGACGCGCACTCCCTCCTTGTGCAGAGACAGTGGCGCATTCACCAAGGTTCCGACCATGTCAGAGCCCTGGATCTCGGCAGCCTTTTCTACCACACCCTCCTTGGCCAAGATGCCCTGGTAAGCCATGTTGCGCGCGGCCCGGTCTGTGACGACATAGTATGATTTTTCGCCAGCCTTGAACAGACCGTAGGTAATCTTGGGCCCAACAAAGCAGCATGTCTGGCCGTACATGGTTTCGGGTCGAAGAGTGGCAGGGACCAGGAAAATGCTGGCATCGTCGGGAATCTTGCCCTTAAGGACCTCGGCAGCCTTTGGAGCCCATTCCAACACCTTGAGCTTCAAAGCAGTGTATTCTTGAGGGTTGACGGCCTCGCCTTCTGAACGATCGTGGTCCATGCAGGGCTGTCCGTCCTTGATCGAGTAGATGGTATATCGCTTGCCAAACTTGATCTTGTTCAGCTCCTTCAAGCGGTTCATTTGCCATCGTACAAAGGCATCGTAGTAAGGGTTGGCGTCGGTCGTGACAAAGGACCTGCGCCAGTCAATTCTGCAACCAAGACTGGTCAAGTCTCGCTTCGTCAGAGGGGGGAAGAACTTCAACCAGTGCTGGGGGTCGGCAAACTGGTGGATCTCTTCCTGCGGTATGCCAATGGCCTTCATGATTTGGAATTGGTACTTCATCTTGACTGTCTTGGCGTTGGCTTTGCTCTTGTTGGTAGTGAATTTGGTCACATCTTCCTTCTGTTTCGAGGCCGGCGCAGCGGCAGCAGGAGCGGCGGCGGCAGCGATAGCCTCCTCTTCCTCATTATATCCTGAGAAGTCCTCGCCAAACTTGGCAATCTCATTGATGAGCTTATCGGCGCATGCCTTGATGGGCATTCCCGTGCAGTGGAAACCCATGGGGAACAAGGCTCGCTTGCCCTGCATCCTGGCCACACCCACAGCAAACTCGACCTTGCTCGCAGAAAAGGTGTGTCCTGCGTGCAGCGTGCCGTTCATGTATGGATAAGCCATGGTTCCGAAGAACTTGGGGACCTTTTCTCGCAGCTCAGCCGGCGAGATTGAGTGGAAGGGGACTTCGGCCGTGGTGGGGGCGTTGGTTTCGAACACGCGGTCGTCTTGCCATATCTGCTGGTACTTTTTCTCAATGGCAATCAGGGAGTCTCGTTTCTCGGTCTGCGTGCGGTGTCAATATTTTTTTTCACATAGGTCTCTTTCTTGAAACTCAAATTCGCGTACCCCTTTCAGCTCCTTGGTCTTGGAGATAGTCAAAGCCTCCATGGACTTGGGGTCCACCGTGGGAGCCATGTCTGCGGGTCAACATGTTAGCATCGAGGCGTCTCGTCAGGTAGAACAGCTTCTAGAAATAATTAAAATGGCTCATTGTCGGCACTCACCTGCGAATTTGTGGCTTTGCCGTGCTTATGCCTGGTTAGGCTCTGCGCGGGCAATCGTATGGAGTCGCAAAGCAGTGCTGTTGGAGGTTTTTTTTGGGATTTTTGGGAGTCATCCATGAAGGGAGACAGACCCTCTTGTTAGAGGCATACCTGAGCTGAGGCTGAGCAGGAGGGGTGAAGCACGCGGGGCAGACCTGTGGCGGTGCGCCCAGCCACCGCCAATTATTCAGGCCAGGCAGTTGCCCAGCACCAGGGTCCAGCACAGAGTCACAGACCACCACAAAGTTAAAGATGATTGTTGTCAAACGTGGTCGAAAGTCAAAACGAATTCGAGCATTATTGCCGTGACATGTCTCGACATGCATTTAGTTGATGAATGCTGAATGGGCTCTCTTATAGTCAGCATGGTTTGCTGTGTCTGATAAAGACGGACTGGCCAATGCCTTGCAGAACACGTGTGGTACAGGACTCAGGACTCAGGAGTACTCCGTAGTCCAGTTCCATTTCGCTGCTGGGCTTCTGAGTTGCGAATGCAATCTAAGGCGGTCAACCAAGAGCGATTCTTCGGACCATACGCATCACAACGCCCAATGACTCAATGAGGCATCATGATGGAGACTCATCTCTCTGCATGTCTATTTGGAGATGATCTGATAGACCAATGAGACTCACCAGTTCATAAACTTTTCCATACATATCGAAATTGAAGACTGCGTTTTCGCATAAGCCCGGACTGCCGGTCGACTTGCCGTGCACGTGAGTGGAGAACCAGTTTCGGCGCGGATTCATCAGCGACGACGACACCAATATTTGACGCAACACCCGACAACTCAACGCCTCCAATATAGTTCACGACCCCTCGAATACACGCCACCATGTTCTCCGTGTCGGCGCGACGCCTCACGCAAGCCGGCAAGGACTCCATCGTTGCCTCCGTCGCCTCGAAACCCGCCCTCACCGTCTTCGATAACCCATACACCGCGCGCAAAGCGTGGCCCCCGGCCGTCGACCACCTCAACCCTGCGCAGCAGCTGCGCTTCGAAAAGAAATACAAGCGCAGAGTCTATTTAGCTTGCCACTCACCGAAGTGGCACAAGGCGACCAAAATTGGGCAGCTAGTCTCCATCACAGGTTCGTCGCTCGCAAAACGGTTATAGTGTTTGGGCCTCCTTCTCCGGAAGCACCATATAGCAGATCTATGCTAACTACGAGAAATCTCCCATAGGTGTGCTGGTATACGCTCTTTTCTTTTCTGGCGAGATCCCGTGGTGGGGTCAGATGGGCACGCGGCCCGAAGATGTTCGTTCTCCTTTTCCTTTGCAGTCTCTGTGTATTCTTCTGTGTCCTGCCGTGTCCCTTTTAATTCATTTCTGCCCAGCTCAGCATTGAACGCCTAGCTGATACGGAGATGTTATGCGCTTGTAGCCGCGTCAGAAACCAAGGACCATGTATGGAATCCTCGAGAATGGAGAGCCACAGGATGTGCCAGCCTTCCTCAAAGCCGAAGCCGACCTCGACATCAAGACGAATTAAACACTAATGCGATACCGACATTGTAAACCCAAAACCATCATCTTTTCTCCTTCTCCCGTGTTCAGAGTGTATCATCATTATCATTAGGGTACCCTTCAGATTTCTGTTGCCAGGGCGGGCGTGAGAGGGGTAGCGTGTCAAAAGAGCAGAGCGTACATACACGCCAAAAGAAGGAAACGGGGAGGAAAAAAACAACAACGAAAAGGCTCCCCTCGCGGGACATCCTCCGCAGGGAAGTTCATCGACCAGGCCAGGCAAAATTAGCGCCCATGCCCAACCCAGATCCAATTCCCGTCGTCCGCCCTTCATTCACCGGCCTCTTGGCCACCGTGCCCTGCGCCCTCACGCCCGACACGATCCTATCTAGATTCGTCTCGACCACGACCCCGCCAATCACCATCTCCGATAGCGTCGCATGCAGCGTCTCAAAATTGAAGATGAGGTCCAGCTCGCATACGTTCTCAAACAGCTTGTCCAGCGCCTCCACATAGACCTGGATCAGGTCGATGAGCGCGAGCGGCGATTCGGTCGACGTAGAAATCACGATGAAGTAGAGCGTCGCGTAGTTGCGGTACGTGACCAGCGAGGGCTCGTCATTCTGTTCTTGGGACGAGGGCGGCGATGAGGAGTGCGAAGTGCCTGATTCGGCGAGCAGGGAAGGTAGCGGGAGGAAGTTGCAGGATCCGGCTGGGCGGTTGGATACGAGGGTGAAGATTTCGGATATGAGGAGCTGCTGGATGCTTGTTTCCTGTGCGGTCATTGAGTTGGAGGTTGTTCTGTTTAGGGGGGAAGGCCACATTGTATGCCATTTATGCAGACGAACCAGCTGAGTGTAGAATTTGGTGAGACGGGGCTGGCCTTGGCCGTTGAAGACCAAAAAGGCATTGATCATGATTTCGGCCGTTGCGGCTTGTCACTTGTCTTTTGGCGGATTGAGATGGCGGACATGCAATGCAAGTTGCGCCGGCGCTGGAACGGAGACGCGGATGACTAATAATAAGGCTTTCCGCCGTGGGACCAACCAGCGCTCTGAGACGTTGTGTTGCATGTCATCTGTCTGGACTCTGCCGAGAGATGGCGCCGGGAAGCTCCATGCGCAAGCCACAGACAAGCTTCCTCACAACTGCATCCAAAATCTCCAAACCTCACTCGCGATTTCGTCCTAGAATATATAATCAAAACGTAAACCGCATCGCACACGACTCACTGCAGCATTCGATCTCACAGTCACCCCAACACAGCCCTCAATGTCCCGTCACAGCATCACCCGCCTCTCGCGGCTCCTCGCCCAACCACCATGTCGCCGCGCGCCCATCACCACCACCACCACCACTCTCCTTGCCCGCGCCTCGCCCCTATGTCGCCGCCGCACTTTCTGTCTCTCCGCCCGACAAGCCAAGGGCATCATGCCCGAGACCGAAAATCCCTCCAAGCAGGACGTTGCGCCTGCAGCACCCAGCATGGGCGTGGCGCCGCTGTCCGAGCGCGCATACCACGAGTTGGCAGATTTATATCTCGAGAGCGTGTTGTCAGAGTTTGAGCAGCAGCAGGACTCGAGGGAGGATGTTGATGTGGAGTATTCGGTATGCTCTCTTCTCGGTCGTCTTTTTACTTCTGCAGAATATGCGCGTGCATGCAGAGATATATATATGTTCTTGTTTGACTCAACGTATACTAACTCCATGTCTTTTTCCTTGCCAAAGGCCGGCGTCATGACCATCACGGTCGCCAACAAGGGCACCTATGTCATCAACAAGCAGCCCCCCAACAAGCAGATCTGGCTTTCGAGTCCCATCTCCGGTCCGAAACGGTATGACTGGTGTGTTATCGGGGAGGGGCAGACTGAGAAGGAGGGGACGGGGAAGGGGACGTGGGTGTATGCGCGGGATGGGGTCAGTCTGAGTGAGTTGATCTTCCAGGAGCTGGGTGTGGTGATTGAGGAGGCGGCGTGATTGAGATGGTCGTTTGGTTTTTGGTTCTGGGGTCTCTTGAGAGGAAGGGGGGGTTCTTGTGAATATTTCTTGCGCCTGTGATTTCTCGGGGGTTGCGGCGCTCTGTATACCTATGTACTCATAGCCTTTTGTCTTGTATGTTATGAATTCTTTGGGGGAGGGGAGTCTGGCTCATGCATATGTTGGTGTATCGATTTATTGGACTTGCGGCAAGTCACAAGCAATGAGTCTATGAATAACGCCTATGAAAGGTGCTACCCCAAAGCCGAGTCTGTATTTGAAGCGCCATGCATAATTTAGCATCGCAAGCAGCATTTCAATATAGGGGGGCTTTATCCCGAGTTGGAGTGGTCAATTTCATGCACTCGTTGTGTAAACCGCTTTTGTACTACCCAGTGTATGCCCATATCCATCCCCAAAACGAACCTCCAGTCTCCAATCCAGTCTATCCAGTCTACGCTGTCGCAACTTCCAACAACAAGGGTATTATTTCTTCCAGCCATTTCAGAAAAACAATTCAGTCCTATAATACACCCACATCCACCCCCATCGCCAGAATAGAATTCCCCCCCGCAAAAGTAATAAGTCATAACCGAAACTCCTATCCAACAAATACGCCAACATCCTCCACCCCATCCCGCAAGGCTGCCGAGTCCTCCCCGAAAATCAAGCAGATAGTCTACCGCAAACAAGTTCCCATACTCTCATTCAACATCCTCACCGTCCTCTCATAGTGCTCATACGCCATCGCCGACTTCGCCGGACCTTTATCCCCGCTACAACACACACAATCCCCAGATAAAGTCAACATGTACTCTCCAAATTCATGTGATGCCACCAAATATCGCACTCCGCATCCATACAAACACACACACCATGGGTGTACACAGCAAAACGGAAAAGTCGTCACAAAGCACCCCCCCCCCCCCCCCCCCCCCAAATACAAAACAAAAAGAATCATAAAACTGAAACGAAAGTATAAACTCACCCACTCCTATTCTTCGCACTCATCACCAAAACCTTCTTCCATCTCCCCCCCTCATTCTGAGCCCTCTCACTCTGCACCCTCAGCAAATTCTTCAAAACCTTGTGCTCGAGGCCCTTTTCTCGCGCTGCGGCCTGGAGGAACCATATCGTGCGCTTGATGCCCTCGTGGTTGAATGGTGTGGCGGGTGACGCGCGGAACGCTTTGCGGAGTTGGTCGCGGGCGACGTAGCGGGCTGGGGAGGAGTATTGGACGGCTTGGAGGAGGGTCCGGTAGAGGGTTCGGTAGGCGTGGATGATGTCTGTGGTGGACATTGTGAAGGGGGGCTTGAGAGTGTAGGCCCTAGAGGTTGAAGGAGGTTGTGGACTTTGACTTGAGGTGAGTGAGAGGCCGGGCTGGAAGAGGTTGGAGGTTGGAGCACAGTGTCAGAAATTGGTAGGATGGGCAGATGGGGCTGAGCTTTGGCGTGGAGTTGACTGTGCGCGCACAGTGTCTAAATGACCGCTGCGAGTCGCGACTATCCTGATTCCCAACACAACGCTTCAGTACTTGTCGCATTATCGTGGCATTATGCCATGCTTATACTTTAATCACGCAAGTGTTGTTCAAAAAAATGTATTGTCGCTTACGCTTCTATTCTACTATCAAAGTCTGTGCGTCCATAACGTCGCTTTCATTCGAGCCCAGGCACCTGTGTTAATACAGACATTGCAGAGTCCAACCAATGCTTACGGTGATTGGCAACGCTCCCTTGGCCGTCTATCGGTACCTCGTATACCCTAGTAAATGGAGATGAGACTCGTGTGTATACGCCAGGTTCCTCCTTGCTCGCTCCTATTCTTCCAGGGCAAGCTCTCGGCGTGTCGTCCCAATCAAGCCCCTTCTATGCGATATTCAAAAACACCTAATTGCGCCGTAATAATATCCAACTCGCTTGCTTAATTGTTGCGACCGCCATCGTCTTGTTGGCCCAGGGGAGCATATCGACCCTGCCGGCCACTGCTGATAGATGGCGATCGGCCTCGTGTGACAACTCGTGATAACCACCCGCCAACGCTTCGATCCTCACCACCGCTGGTCTGTATCTGCGATTTGGGGTCATCGTCCATGTCACCAGCATCCAGGTTCAATGGAGGTAAATCTCGTGAAGGTCCCGGAGAGCCAGCACGCATGAGCGATTCATTGTCGGCCTGGATAGACGGTGTGCCCATGACGGTGCTAGCATCACCAAAGAGCGAATTCATATCCTCCAGACGCACGCCACACGTTTCGGGATAGGTAAAGTAGACTGAAAGACACCGCGATTAGTCATGTCACATGTGCCATGAATGTGGACGACAGCGAAAGCAAAGCTCTCGACTCACCGATTACAAAAGATACCACGCAGAAGAAGGCATGTACGAGATAGAGTCGCCACTGAATCCTCTCCTGCAAAATGGGCGTCAACTCTCCCACCAACCAATTAAAGGCCCAGTTGGTCGCCGTGGAGAGACTGGCACCCTTGGATCGAACGCTGAGGGGGAGAATCTCGGGAGGGTAAAGCCAAGGAATGGGTCCCCATGAGTATCCGAATGCTGCATTGTATATCATGACGAACAAGACCACCATCCTCGGCGTCCACCGGATGTCGAGGTAGATGAAGTAAGAAATGAGCGACAGAGAAATCGTCATGGCGATGGCACCAGACAGGAGGATCGGCCGTCTTCCCCATCGATCGACCAAATACCAAGGCGGTATCGTCGACAAGAAGTATGTGATTCCGTTGAAACCTGTCATAAGAACGGCATCGTGGCCAACCCAACCTGCAGATTCAAACACATACGGCGCGTAGTAGGAGATCACATTGATGCCGTTGAGCTGCGCCAGCGCTTGGGCAGACATGGCAATGAAGACGCGCGTTCGGTATTTGCGGAACATTTCCGCATAGGTTCGCTCTCCCTCTTGTCGCTGTAGAAGAACATTCATCTTGATTTCCCGGTACTCGTCTCGGGCTTTGGTGTCGTGGATGTCACCGCCGCCGTAAAGGTTGGCAATCACAACCATGCCCTCCTCGTCGTGGTCGTTATCGAGAAGCCATCTGAAAGAAGTTAGCCCTCGCCTTGATTACCAACAGAAGGAATGAAAGAAGACTGACCTCGGTGATTCTACAATGACCAGACTGCCGATACCCAGTAGAGCACCCATGACGCATTGCATGAGAAGCGGGATTCGCCATGACGAATTACTTTCGATAAAGCCACAGCCATAGTCTACCCAAACAGAAGTAGTGTAGCCGATAATGTTACCGGAGAATTCGATGCACGCCAGCTTTCCGCGGTTGTGCGGGGGGGATATTTCGGACTGGTACACGGGCACAATAGTCGATAGCATGCCCACGCCGAGACCAGCGATAATACGCCCAACCATCATCATGGCCATGGATGTGGCCGCTGCTTGAAGAGCACCGCCCACAAAAAATATACACGATCCGTACAGAATGGTTCGTCGTCGACCGATGATGTCTCCGACTCGACCAACAACGAGCGAGGCAATGAATGCGCCGATTTCTAGGATGGCAACCATAGTACCAACCTGAGCCTTGGACGGATGATTAAAATAATCAATGAAATATGGGCCACTGTGTAAAGCATCTTGGTTGTTAGTTGACAAACCTCAAAAACAGTACATCACCTATGCGTGCACGCACGCACACACGCGTACACAGAACGCATCAGCACCAGACCGCAGCCGAAGGGATACGTACGTGATAATGCCCGACATAACGCCTTGATCATAACCAAACAGAAACACGCCGAGAGAAACAAATATACTCGTGAAATAACTACGTCGAGTTAGTACATGTATCGGCGCATGCACAAAAGCGGCCAATGTTTTGGGAGGATGGCGCATACATCAGGGCCTTGCCCGTGAGGCCATGAATGGAGCCCGACTGTCCCGACATGACGGCTCCAATGCAGCGTTCTGCGCGCGAGGGCCGCCGTGGTTGTATAAGAGGAATTTCGATGGCCTCTTTGTCGATGAGTACGGGCGGTATTGACTGAGAGTGATAATGCGGCAGATCGTCGTCAATGCGGACTTTTTTATGGTGCTTGGACGAGCGCTTCTGCACACCTGGAAGGAGCTCCTTCTCCAGCTCGTCGGGAAGCTGGAGGCGTACGGGATCGTTGTCGTCGGCGGGCTGATCTCCTATATCGCCGGTGTCGGTCCAAGAGGACTCGGATCCTGATGAGAGCCTCGTCTGAGAGGGTTGAGCGGGATTGGAGACGCCAAGCAAAGAGGCAGATTGGGATTCCTGGTCGATATGTGGGCGGGTATGGAGGGCTCGCAAAGGAATGTTGGAAGGGAGACGGGACGAGTTTGTCGGAGGAATCTTGGGCGGTTTCGGGGCTGTCAAGCAGCAGCGCCCGTCTGCGTTGAATGGGAGAGCAAGTGTGATAAGCTAAGTGGAGGTGGAGATGCGAGGTGACGGTATCTGGCCCAGTCAAGTCAAACAATGCTCGGGGTCCGGTGACGAAAGACAAGACAAGGTTTCCAACCATGGACCTCGGAACATCAGCTAAAACTGCAGGCTGCAGCGGTCGAGTGGTTCCTCTCAGAAGTAGATACTGTATACTTTATGTAATGAATGTACTTGAAGATGTTTGAGTCGAGTTATAAGTTAGCACAGCCAAGCCAACGTCGAGCAATGACACTCTGCCACAACAGCTCAGGACAAAGACTCGCTCGCTCGGGTGCGCTGCTGACTGCCACGATGGGACAGATATTCTGTTGCGTAATAGAATAATGCCAGTGAATCGGGCATGTAGCCGGGAAGACGGAGCTGAGACGAACGGCGTCAGAGCGTGCCAATGCGGGTGTTGCAGTGCGGATCACTCTCGCATCGATCTACGGTCACCACTGACCAGCAACTTGGCGAGGCAGAGCTAGGATGCAACGACGAGGATGGGTGAAGTTGAAGCGGAGGGCGAGGCTGCAATCAGTGCAATGACGTCGTCACGAGATACCGTGTGGATCAGCGCGCTTGGCGTCTGTTGTCTGTCCTTGGTTGCGAATCGTCCACATTGACCGAGATGCGAGAAGCTGTTGTCAGAGGCAAACTGCGAGAGACAGGCAAGATGAGACGAGGCAGAAGGAAATTGAATGCTCTACTTGCGTCTCAATTGGTGCACACCCGCAAAGAAAAGAAGGGGGCCAAGTTCCCAAGTCCCAACTGGCAACGAGTACGAAAGCGGAACACACACAGCCTACAGCTAGGTATGGCAAGCGCAGCCTTGTTCAGCTCGCTCCTTTTCTCATGCCAGCCGGGGCAAACCGTAGATCAAAGGACCACAAGGGACTTGAAGGGAGCTTTCCCCCAGCTTTTCCCCATCCAGGATTCCAGGGGCAACATGTACAGTACATTAGATATGTACATTATGTACGTACAACTTACATACATACGTACCTCATACATATCAGGTACATACGAATCACGAATCCACGATTGAGGTGCAAAATCCAGGGGCTGATCAACGCGCCGCGGCCCGTCATCTGTTGCTCCCAATTTAGCCGGTGACAGATACCCTTGCAGTATACTCCGTAATATGTACATTCGATTGCTTCATCTGAACCGAGGCACCGGCTCATCGGCGACACATCCGCAGTTATGATTGCTGACATGCCTCCAGCTTTCTCAAGCACCGCGTGCTCATCGAGACTAACAAGAGTCGGAGGACCGGTCCAACGAGTTTCGTACTAGTCAACCCTCATGTTCGGGCCAGAGACCGTTGAGGGCCTCACGTTTGACAACTGGCTCCATTTCCAGGGCCCATCTCGCGTGGAGCAGCACCGCAAACTGCGGGGGCAGCGGCGTCAGACTGGGCACTGCTAAAACAGGCGAACAGGGCTGAAAGGGCCATCATTGATCAATGTGATCATATCTACCTAGGTACATATGTACATTACTAGGAGGTAATGTACATAGGTACATATATGTACCTAGGCACGTTGACAAAACGAGCGCAGACGGACAAAGATGAGCACGTCGATGGACGCTACTCACAACAGTCTCGACCAATGGCATCGTCCTGCCAGGAATCTTCGTCGGCTCAACTGCCCGTCAAAGAGAAACTCACATCTACCGGTAGACCAGCGGCGCCGATTCTGGCCCTAGTTGATTGCGGGTTGCGGCATGACGTCGCTTCATGATGACGGCAACGTGCATCATGCGCCGTTGACATGATCCACGATATTGAAATATACGGAGTAAACGATGATAAGAGTTATCTTGAGGATTATGGAACTAGACATTGCAACTGAGAAAATGGTACATATGCGAACCCCTCTTTCGGGTGTAGCCTTGTAGGCCCTCTGAATCCTGATTAAGGCGAATCGTGCGATTTGGGCGATCTCGGACGATTTCCATGCCCAGGTCACGGTAAAGGTAGTTATTTCCATTCGCCCAGGTCCTCCATTTCGAAGCGTTTGAAGAGAGCGGCTTTGAGTGCCGCAATGTCATCCAACTTCGGGCCAGCAAGGAGGAGGCCATCGAGTCATCGACAGATACATAATGTAGCAACGTACAGATTTTCTTTGACGAATACGCCAAGGTCGTATGTGAGTGGTACTTAGTGTGGTGCTTGGAACTTCAAAGCCCATTGTACCCAAAATGCCAGTCAGGGTGTTGCACCAGATGCGAGGCGATTGCTTGAGGCCATATAGACTATAGTGCTCTGTTGAGTAAGATGGCACTGGCCGAGTTTGCTTCTCAGGGCACTATATGGCCTCAAGTCATCACCTCGGATCTGGTACAACACCCTGGTTGGCTTTTTTGAGTACACTGGGCTTTGAAGTACTAAGCACCGCTCACTAGTACTGCTCAATTTGGACCTCGGCGTATTCGTCAAAGGAAATCTGTACGTTGCTATATGTCGATGACCTCCTCCTCGCTGGGCACAAGCTGGATTCAGACAATAGAAGAAGTAGGGGTGCCGCCGAGATTGGGGTCAAAGTGCCCAGTAATCGCTACTTTGACCATCCTGGCGATTCCTGGCCTTTCAGAAATTCAGATGTATTGTTGGAATTCCTTCATGAAGTTGCCCCTCTTCAAGGGTCGAAAAAACATTGGTCAAATTAGAGCTTTGTGCCGATTCTCGTGCAGTGGACAGTTGCGCATTTTTTGGGGTGTGTGAGAAATTATAAATGGAACTTATCTGATACCGCTCCAACGCGTCCGGGCTCATAACCTGTTTCAATGTGAGGATGACGGGTAAAGAAATTGATTGAAGGAGTGAGCAACTGCAGAACTGGAGAGATCTGGTAGTGATACACTCAGGAGTCAGGAGGCCGGAGATCACTTGACTCGGTCTCTGGGGCCTGTTGCCGGATTCAAACACTGAACAGTACTAGGTCTCATAGATGATAACATTATTAGCCCTTTCAGGCATTGAATTCTAATCATGGACCGGTCATCCGTGTTTCTCTGAAGTCAATCGAGACTTGCAGCGCCAGTCATGTCGACTGAAGATACCAAGGGGACAAGACCTCACTCAGCCATAAGGCTAACTAACACCTTGTCCCTTGAACAGGTACCACATCGGTCTCAGAGCCCTTTCAGGCATTTTCGTCACGGACCGATTCCGCTCACTGTGAACAACTTGGAAAAGAGGTGAGGTACCCCGATGATGAACATCGTGTTTCTCTCACTCGCTTCAAAGAGTTTCATAGCCGGCGGTCTGAAGTTACAATCACGCGATAGTCCGTGTTCCAGTGATCGTTGATGCCATCCAAAAATCGAGGTGTGTAATATGGAAGGATATGGCTCCTTTTATGTTTTTACAGGCGTCCTTGGGCCGCAGGCATCATGTGTACACGTGTGCAGCCATGAATCATATTTTCTTTTACACCTACCTTGTTGAGCATTAGCCTTTCCCTTTCATCTCCACATTAGGCCGTGAGTATACAGGTAACAGAATAAACTTTCGTACATGTCACCTCTCCTCCGCTCCAAAGAGTCCTAGTGCTGCGCTTGATGGAGCTGTTCTAACTATTAGTCCCACGCGGTGCTGGCAGAGTTTTTCTGCTCACCACATTTGAGATCATAACTTGGCCAGATGCTCTACCTAGACGGGGTTTTTCTACCGACGGAACGTTTCGACAGAACGCGATGTGAAGAACTGCGATAGTGAATTCAACGTAAAGGCGGACGCATTGTGTTATCAACTGCGCAACATGGAGAAACTTGTACACGCCCAAATTGCTATCATGATCTGGGAGTGCTTGAATTTGGTGTCCTGAATTGATTGCCGTGGCAATTCTTGGCTGACGTCCTTGTACAGCTTTAGAATGTAGGGTCCCGCCTCAAGGTAAGAATTGAAGTGCAGCTGCGGGAGTGCCAAGCAAGAGGTCTGCATCGCATGGGAAGCATCAGCTGCGTAAGGCGTGACTCATGGTCATAGGAGAAAGTGGCACGGTCGACTGCCTTTTCCAACATAGGGCTCTTGATGGACTCTTTGTTTTAGTCGAATTCGAGTCTCAGTTCGCAGATATTGTGGGTAGTGGCAGACAGGATGCTGAAAACCGAGTACATGGTTGTGGAAGGAACCTACCCGTACGGAGTATGAGACAGCAGCTATCAGGTATCCGTACGTCCAGCGCAGAATTCATTATTCGCCATCAGGTGTCTCAGGTCCTATTAGCCAATTGCCCCATTGCGTGCTCTACGTGGCGATTATCCTTCGCCGCCATCGCGAGATGGCTTCAGAGTGACTCTAGATATTCGAAGAGCTAGGAGATGCTTGCCATATAGGTACAAGACTGATCAAAGCCCTTGTGCCCGTTCTAAAAATCAGGAGGCGCAAACGGGCTAGGTCAGGTTTGATGCCGGAGCTCGTTCATACGAATATGTGACGGCGAGACCCGACGGAGTGAGTCAATGATGGTCCACGGCCATGCGTGGCAGACCTTAGAAGCTTCTGTGCATATACCTACATCATCGGCATCAATAACTTTGCATAGCATCTGGAGCGTAACTAGAGGCAGCCTGACAAAGCATGCCTCTCGTGAGTCATACGAACATTGCTAAGTTGGGGCGAACCCGGAGAACTCTGGTCCGTCATTGTTCTTTGGTCGAAAGCTGACAGTGGACACAAAGAAGGCCCTGACTTTAGGTTCAGACCGAATTGCAGGAATCCAGATCACTGATCGACTTGCGCAGAGAGACATCGACAACTCAATTTACAATCGGAAGTTGGAAGCTTTTGGATGCGTATGGCGTGCCTCTGGACCGATACATGAGGACAGGTCACTGACAAGGGGGTGCGGCCAATCGTGTCGCAGCTCGACGTGCAGACAGTGGACCACTGGACACTGACCAGTGTACCTGTAGGTACCTTTAGGAGGTACCTAGGTACCTATGTACCTCATGAGTGCAATGGAGATACCAGCCAAAGGTCGCCTTTTTCCCGTCTTGCCTTTGCACGATTCTTCTTAACGTCGCCAAACTCCCTCAGCCAGCCAGCCGCAATGACAGAGCACGCCGATGCGGCTTCGTCCGCCAGCGATGCCGCCGCCCAAAGAGCCTCCGAGCAAGCGCGCCTCCGCCGGGAGCGCAGAAATGCCAAATTACAGTCTGGCGGCGCCGACAGACTGAACAAAATTACTGGCCTCGGCGGCCGAGTCGTGGGAGGTGAGTAGTGGTGGATGGACGTGACAACAAGAAATTCCACAGGCAGCAAACCGAGCACATCTAATATTTTTCTCTAGACACTCAACAAGCTGCGCCTGTTGTTTCAGCAGAGCCAACCGCCACGGCCACGACGTCACCGAAGGCGGCCCAAACCCATGCTGACCCCGACGAAGTCGACATCTCGCAGCATTACTACGAGCCGAAGGCCACTTCCGCTGCTGGCTCGGAGCCCACCATTTCAGAAGCCCAGCTTCGTCAGATGATGCTCGGCTTTGAGCGACCCGGCCAGTCCACCCCAGGCACACCAGGCTCAGGCCCAGGCGCCAGCGCCAGCGGCATCCCCAACATGGAAGAAGACCCCATGATGAAGATGATGGCCCAGATGATGGGCGCTGCAGGCGGCGCACCTGGAAGCTCTCCCTTCCCCGGCATGCCCCCCATGATGGGCATGCCCGGCCAACAACAGCCCTCCACGCAAACGAGTTCCTACCACACAATATGGCGTCTGATCCATGCCCTCGTCGCTCTCGGCCTGGGCTTCTACCTCACCCTCTTCACGAACTTCTCCGGAACCAAGCTGGAGCGAGACACCGCTGCACTGGCCATCCAGCAGCATGGAGTGGCTGGTCCGGATGACGAGACTGAGCGACAGAAGCGCTTGTTCTTTTGGATGTTTGCCACGTCGGAAGCTGTGCTGCTTACTACGAGATTCTTTCTTGACAAGGGACGAGCGCCGCCACCGGGGTTCGTGTGGACGGTTGTGAGCTTTGTTCCGGAGCCGTTCAAGGGGTATCTGAGTGTGGGGTTGAAGTATGGGCAGATTTTTACGACGGTGCGGTCGGATATCTTGACGTGTATGTTTGTGTTGGGGATATGCTCCTGGTTGAGGGCGTAGGGCAAAGGGGGCGTTTACATGCCATGAACCCGGTAGAACTTTACAGCAGCATGCTTTGACATCATTTGTTGGACGCTGTACAGTTGAATACGGAGTGACTGGATGACTGGGCGACTTTGCATAACTCCAACTCCTGCCGTGACTTCATTTGCACATTTGCATTACTCGGAACTCCATGACATTAGGGGCCAGCAATATGTTGACCTGCTTGACCGCAAAATAGGTACGCAGCGACAAAGGATCCTAGTATTTCCACAATCTTTCATAAATACTTGCACAGCTCTTCCCACGCTGTGCAACGAACGACGTGAACAAAGAGCCCGGATATCGAATCATGTTGAAGCTCGGATTTCTTCCTTTTAGTAGAACGGAGTTAACATTGTTCTGTTGAGGAAATACCCTCGGCGCATGTGGAAACCCGGCTTGGAAAAGATATTCATTTGAAGCGGGAGCGAATTCCTGGACCGTGGGTTGGTAGGAATAGTGCACGGGGGAAGCGAGGAATTTTATCATTAGGCAAAACTGAAGAAATCGTGCGGCGACGCGTAGCGGAGGCGCACATTTCGTGTTTGCCTCTATATGCTCGAGTTCTCAGTGA